>JBCFYV010000012.1:122300104-122455104 GCA_039000515.1 Timema cristinae | reverse complement strand
TGGGTAAGTATCACAGCTATAGCAACCCTTTCTTTCCCTGGGTAAGTATCACAGCTATAGCAACCCTTTCTTTCCCTGGGTAAGTATCACAGCTATAGCAACCCTTTCTTTCCCTGGGTAAGTATCACAGCTATAGCAACCCTTTCTTTACTTGGGTAAGTCTCTTAGCTAGCACTGATCTGTCTTTAGATAGGTGTTTCAATGTTATATCCAGGGCTCGACTGGAACGCAGTTCCGGTTGATACAAAAATATATTAAGAGCGTTCTGGTTGATACAACAAAAGTTTAAGGCGTTCCGCCTGCACACTAGAACGCTACTTATTCGTTTTCCAATCGTTTTCCAAAAGGATCTCTATTCGGGTCTGAACGAACCCAGATCTTAATATGTATCTGTATAGTATATTGTATCTTGTATTACACTGGGTTTTCCAATAATTTTCCTCACAACAGAGACGACGATTCCTATAGCAACACGATGATTTCATCACAAATATTTTACACTTTCACCTACCCTTTTGTAGCCTTATTGTGGCCTGGGGTGATTATGCTTAGAAAGGGGATTTGCTGTATCTGTTCGTAGGTAGATTATTTCTACACATTGTCTTTCATAGTACGCATCTTTTTAAAGTTTTGAAATCTGTGCCACAAGTTAACTAGGAAAAAAAAAGACACATTTCATAAGTGTATATATTATATATATATATATATATATATATATATATATATATATAAAATATATAAATTATGTATCACGTAAATTTCTATTTATCCACACTAGTTAGCTACAATATTTCCTTGCCGCATAAGTTTTATCGCTAAAATATTTTCTTCAAAATGTTTATTACATTGAAAGAAAAGTAAAATGACAAATGGTTTCCGTTTTTCGGCGACTAAATCTTTAGAAATACTAAACTTAGTAAAAACCAAGTCTGATCATTTGATTCAGAATTTACATGCAAATTAAAGTCCCAATATAGACCTATGTGATGTCTGATATATGAAAATAAATCCAAAATTCCACCACGCATTAATACTGCCAATATATATATATATATATATATATATATATATATATATATATTATATATATATATATATAAAACACTGTCCTAGTGTGGTCCAAAATAATACTTACATTAACATTCGCACGTAAGATAAAGGGTTTTACATTAAAGAGTAGAATATCTTGTTGTTTCTGCCAATTTAATTAACAGTATTTGTTACAAACATTTTACTTTGAAACAAATAAATGTTATATTGATTAAAATAATAATGATAATTCTTAACATTTTCATCATTTCTCATAACTATGGAAAACAAAGAATTTTCAAATTTTATATTGCCATATTTTCCCTCTTCTGTAGAAACATTTTGTAGAATGAAACTGCTTTTTACTTCACAAGAAGTGATTGGGGAATGCTTAGCATGTTTATTTCTCTCATTGTAATTCAATAAATAAAATTAATACTACGCATATTAAATGTATGCCATTATTTATTGTAAATAAATAAAAAACTTGAATTGTAGTAATATTCATATAATATTTAAAACACTTAAAATATGCTAAATATTCAGAAACTAATGTTCTACACATGGAACTATTTTTGTATTAAGTGTGCAAAATAATAGGTTTAGTATTATATTAGTAGCTCAGTCCAAAATGAATACAAATCCTAACATTTATAATCAAGCACATCGGTTTACAAAATAATTTTAATAAAATGAGTGTAATTAAAAACAGAAATATATGCAGCGAGTAGATGATAATAATAAGAGTAAAAATATGTTTTTCGCAAAAATGACTGCAAGTTTGATGAAAATGAAGGTGTGTAGAAAACTGTAGCTTGCGTTACAAGTTTTGTTACCAGTTTCATGTGAAGCTTAGAGCATTATGTTGGCAAGTTCTAACTACATTGTTGTCGGGAATGAAATTAAATTAATTCAGCTTCCTAGAGTTAAATATGTATTATTACATTGTAAAATGTAATATCACTTGTTTTAATTCTAGTTTTGTTTCGTCAATAGCTTTACTAAAACACAGAATACTCTATGTATGTTAGATATATATTTCTCATGCACAAACCATCATGTTTCTATAAGTAAAATGAACTGGTTAAATGGTTTACAGATAAAATAATCCCATAGCGTAGGTACTTAGGTTTTAGACTAGTTTCTACCTACCTAGTTAAATATTGGATATCGTTTTAATGAGGCAATATACTTTTCGTTTCAACATAAATCAATTGCAATTATTAATTAACTAAACTAGTATAGTGAACTGCAATGTGATATTCATTTTACTGAAATTCAATTAAAGTGGCATGATTAGCATCCAACTATTGAAGTGGCAGATTAGCATCCAACCTATTGAAGTGGCATGACTTAGCATCCAACCTATTGAAGTGGCATGACTTAGCATCCAACCTATTGAAGTGGCATGACTTAGCATCCAACCTATGAATGGCATGACTTAGCATCCAACCTATTGAAGTGGCATGACTTAGCATCCAACCTATTGAAGTGGCATGACTTAGCATCCAACCTATTGAAGTGGCATACTTAGCTCCAACCTTGAATGCATACTACATCCAACCTATTGAAGTGGCATGACTTAGCATCAACCTTTGAAGTGGCATGACTTAGCATCCAACCTATTGAAGTGGCATGACTTAGCATCCAACCTATTGAAGTGGCATGACTTAGCATCCAACCTATTGAAGTGTGTATAGACAATGTAATAGGTTCTACCAATGTAATAATTTCATCCTGTAAAGTAGATTAAGGAATTATTGGTTGTGGTTGTTATTTGTTATAGTTCCGTTGTTAAAATTCTCCAGTTCGAGAACTGGTTATATCTTTAAAACTCGCCTAATAAAACGTAAATACATCATCATGGGAAATCATAACATGACTTGCCGTGACGTCATATGTAGGCAAATCGTTAAGAACACAAGTGGTGGTTATATGTGAGTGTGTGTGTGTGTGTTATATATATATATATATATATATATATATAATTATATATATATATATTGTTTCCGACCTTCCAGGGGACTTTCCCAAAGCCAGACTTGTGTTCCACGACCCTACGGTCTACACCAGCACCTTCTTGGCGGGACGCTACGACGGCAACGAGTTCTACTTCGTCACCCGTCCGGTACACCTGGACGCCGTCATCGTAGGGACGAGGGCACTCATGGAGGGACAGGAAGACCCTTACGACGAGGACTTCTTCATCCAGGTGGAGGAGGTAGACGACCTCGGAGACTACGGCTATCGGAAGGAGGTCGGCTCCGGGCGGTTCACGGAACCGTCAATCCTGGTGGAGTATCATCGTTCATCACTCTTGGACGACCTTCTCAGCGATCGTCGCTGTCCCCGAGATCAACGGAACCGTCATCCATTATGTAGTGTACTCCAACTTTGGGAAGATGTCCGGTCGCTATCCGGTGTTCACCGACAGAGATATCGGCTTCTTCGACATCCTCGGCAACAGGACCAACACTTACGGTACCATCGTCGGGATAGAATACTCAAAAATATAGAGCAGCTCTATCCAAGGCGGCACAACTCATAGATACTCCTAAATACAGAGCAGCTCTATCCAAGACTGCACAGCTCATAGATACTCCTAAATACAGAGCAGCTCTATCCAAGACTGCACAGCTCATAGATACTCCTAAATACAGAGCAGCTCTATCCAAGACTGCACAGCTCATAGATACTCCTAAATACAGAGCAGCTCTATCCAAGACTGCACAGCTCATAGATACTCCTAAATACAGAGCAGCTCTATCCAGGTTTTGTTCCTGGTGCAGACTGCAGATAATTTCTGTCATTGCCCTATGTTCACATCACATATCTAATTACCTTCACGCTTGTCTTATATATATAAATATAAGCTTGTGGGGGAGATATAAACTACAACTTATTAAATTGACACCCTCTAATTCATTGACTGCTTGATCCAGTAAAACATTGCCATTCAAACAATTCATCGAGTGTTTCTTACCATATCAAATCAAGGGAAAGTAAGTTATTATAATCGAGGAAATCCTTGACTTCGAGATTAATTTTAACGTTTAATGAGAGTTTGAACCCAAAAATGTGAAGTTTACAATTCTTTCTATCCCTAGCTACAAATTTGAAGAGGTTTTATGGATGTGGTTCAACCATGATATTCAGATGTTATACCTTGTGATGTTTTGTTTATTTTAACTTTAGCCCTCAAGTTAAGGGTGGTTTACCAATTAGTGATATTTTCTTTGTTCCAAAATTTTCGTATTCGAATATTCATGGAGTGTTTAACCTCCCAAATAACGCTGTATACTGGGTTTTGGGGTAGAAATTTGTTAAAATGGTAACCACCCTGTCTTAAATTGGGATTTTTGTTTAAAATTAACATATTAATGTTTTAAGACGCGAACGATAGAACTGGTCATCTGTGAATCTGTTCTGAGACAGTATCAACTGGACATTCCATTTTCCTTGCTCCTGAACCTCTTCTTTCATCCTTCTGTAGTTTCTTCCCTTCTTGATAGCATTCTAAGCCTCGCCCTTCCTCTTTTCCCCTTTATCTTCCCTCCATGATCCTCTTCATTAAACAATCCCAACGTGGTGCGTGGCCCAACCAGGATGTTTTTTCTTAGTTATAATTCTTATCAGACACCTTTCCTCTCCTCTCTTCCTCAACATTTCCTCATTCCTCACCATGTCCCTCAAGTTCACCCTCTCCATTCTTCTCCACAACAACATTTAAAACCCTCCCTATTTCTGCTTGTCCACGTCTCAAATACATACGTCACCACACGAAACACTTTGCAACCCTCTTTCTTAAATCAAACTCTATTTTTCCCGCTGTCGGTAATCACCTCTCCCTTTCATAGCTCCCTCCACCAGAGCTATCCTGCTTTTATCTTCCTTCGTACGGATTCCATCCCAAGTCACAAGACCTCCCAAATATTTGAACTTCCTTGCTTGTTCTAGTTTCTTAACGTCAATGAATATAACAACATTGTCTTCTTCCTTTAGAACTCTCATCACCTTCCTCTTACCGATGTTTACCTTCGTTCCGAATTCCTTTCAAACCCTTATAATATCATCCATAATGTCCCGCAGGTCTTCCGATTCTAAAACAATTAGCCTATATTTAGTTTAGAATCTGTGGCAAGACGACTACAGTCCCTCTCACAGTCTACGTGTATACAAGACACCAAACATATGTCTCACTACTGGGAAGAGACTCACCTGAGAAGATGGAGGCTACCGCGGCTATGATGAAGGAAAACACGACACCTGGTCCAGCCACGTTTCTCGCGACCATACCTGACACCAGGTACATACCTGTGCCTACACAGGAGCCTACACCTAGTGACGTCAGGTCCAACGTGGTCAGACATTTCTGGAACAGAGCATACAGGACAATGATCAACAGGAGACTACATCTGGTGAGGTCAGCTCCAAGGTGGTCAGAAAGTTTAGACAGACTCCTATAACAGTGTGTTGTGACTATTAAATGACATCATTCTATTCACAAAGATCCATTCTACGCTCCTATATCAGTGTGTTGTGACTATTAAATGACATCATTTTATTCACAAAGATCCATTCTACGCTCCTATATCAGTGTGTTGTGACTATTAAATGACATCATTCTATTCACAAAGATCCATTCTACGCTCCTATTATAGTGTGTTGTGACTATTAAATGACATCATTCTATTCACAAAGATCCATTCTACGCTCCTATATCAGTGTGTTGTGACCCTCCTATTAAATGACATCATTCTATTCACAAAGATCCATTCTACGCTCCTATTATAGTGTGTTGTGACTATTAAATGACATCATTTTATTTCCAAAGATCCATTCTACGCTCCTATATCAGTGTGTTGTGACTATTAAATGACATCATTCTATTCACAAAGATCCATTCTACGCTCCTATTATAGTGTGTTGTGACTATCAAATGACATCATTCTATTCACAAAGATCCATTCTACGCTTCTATAACAGTGTGTTGTGACTATTAAATGACATCATTTTATTTCCAAAGATCCATTCTACGCTCCTATTATAGTGTGTTGTGACTATTAAATGACATCATTCTATTCACAAAGATCCATTCTACGCTCCTATAACAGTGTGTTGTGACTATTAAATGACATCATTTATATTCCAAAGATCCATTCTACGCTCCTATATCAGTGTGTTGTGACTATTAAATGACATCATTCTATTCACAAAGATCCATTCTGCGCTCCTATAACAGTGTGTTGTGACCCTCCTATCAAATGACATCATTCTATTCACAAAGATCCATTCTACGCTTCTATATCAGTGTGTTGTGACTATTAAATGACATCATTCTATTCACAAAGATCCATTCTGCGCTCCTATAACAGTGTGTTGTGACCCTCCTATCAAATGACATCATTCTATTCACAAAGATCCATTCTACGCTCCTATATCAGTGTGTTGTGACTATTAAATGACATCATTCTATTCACAAAGATCCATTCTGCGCTCCTATAACAGTGTGTTGTGACCCTCCTATCAAATGACATCATTCTATTCACAAAGATCCATTCTACGCTTCTATAACAGTGTGTTGTGACTATTAAATGACATCATTTTATTTCCAAAGATCCATTCTACGCTCCTATTATAGTGTGTTGTGACTATTAAATGACATCATTCTATTCACAAAGATCCATTCTACGCTCCTATAACAGTGTGTTGTGACTATTAAATGACATCATTTTATTTCCAAAGATCCATTCTACGCTCCTATATCAGTGTGTTGTGACTATTAAATGACATCATTCTATTCACAAAGATCCATTCTACGCTCCTATTATAGTGTGTTGTGACTATTAAATGACATCATTCTATTCCCAAAGATACATTCTACGCTCCTATAATAGTGTGTTGTGACTGTTAAATGACATCATTTTTTCACAAAGATCCATTCTACGCTCCTATAGCAATGTGTTGTGACTATTAAATGACATCATTCTATTCACAAAGATCCATTCTACGCTCCTATATCAGTGTGTTGTGACTATTAAATGACATCATTCTATTCACAAAGATCCATTCTACGCTCCTATTATAGTGTGTTGTGACTATTAAATGACATCATTCTATTCACAAAGATCCATTCTACGCTCCTATAACAGTGTGTTGTGACTATTAAATGAAATCATTCTATTCACAAAGATCCATTCTACGCTCCTATAACAGTGTGTTGTGACTATTAAATGACATCATTCTATTAACAAAGATCCATTCTACGCTCCTATATCAGTGTGTTGTGACTATTAAATGACATCATTCTCTTCACAAAGATCCATTCTACGCTCCTATATCAGTGTGTTGTGATTATTAAATGACATCATTCTATTCACAAAGATCCATTCTACGCTCCTATTATAGTGTGTTGTGACTATTAAATGACATCATTCTATTCACAAAGATCCATTCTACGCTCCTATATCAGTGTGTTGTGACTATTAAATGACATCATTCTATTCACAAAGATCCATTCTACGCTCCTATTATAGTGTGTTGTGACTATTAAATGACATCATTCTATTCACAAAGATCCATTCTACGCTCCTATATCAGTGTGTTGTGACTATTAAATGGCATCATTCTATTCACAATGATCCATTCTACGCTCCTATAGCAGTGTGTTGTGACTATTAAATGACATCATTCTATTCACAAAGATCCATTCTACGCTCCTATTATAGTGTGTTGTGACTATTAAATGGCATCATTCTATTCACAATGATCCATTCTACGCTCCTATAACAGTGTGTTGTGACTATTAAATGACATCATTCTATTCACAAAGATCCATTCTACTTTCCTATATCAGTGTGTTGTGACTATTAAATGACATCATTCTATTCACAAAGATCCATTCTACACTCCTATAGCAGTGTGTTGTGACTATTAAATGACATCATTCTATTCACAAAGATCCATTCTACGCTCCTATAGCAGTGTGTTGTGACTATTAAATGGCATCATTCTATTCACAAAGATCCATTCTACGCTCCTATAAAAGTGTGTTGTGACTATTAAATGATAACATTCTTTTCACAAAGATCCATTCTACGCTCCTATAGCAGTGTGTTGTAACTATTAAATGACATCATTCTATTCACAAAGATCCATTCTACGCTCCTATAACAGTGTGTTGTGACTATTAAATGACATCATTCTATTCACAAAGATCCATTCTACACTCCTATAGCAGTGTGTTGTGACTATTAAATGACATCATTCTATTACCAAAGATCCATTCTACGCTCCTATAGCAGTGTGTTGTGACTATTAAATGACATCATTCTATTACCAAAGATCCATTCTACGCTCCTATAACAGTGTGTTGTGACTATTAAATGACATCATTCTATTCACAAAGATCCATTCTACACTCCTATAGCAGTGTGTTGTGACTATTAAATGACATCATTCTATTACCAAAGATCCATTCTACACTCCTATAGCAGTGTGTTGTGACTATTAAATGACATCATTCTATTACCAAAGATCCATTCTACGCTCCTATAGCAGTGTGTTGTGACTATTAAATGACATCATGCTATTACCAAAGATCCATTCTACACTCCTATAGCAGTGTGTTGTGACTATTAAATGACATCATTCTATTCACAAAGATCCATTCTACACTCCTATAGCAGTGTGTTGTGACTATTAAATGACATCATTCTATTACCAAAGATCCATTCTACGCTCCTATAGCAGTGTGTTGTGACTATTAAATGACATCATTCTATTACCAAAGATCCATTCTACGCTCCTATAACAGTGTGTTGTGACTATTAAATGACATCATTCTATTCACAAAGATCCATTCTACGCTCCTATAACAGTGTGTTGTGACTATTAAATGACATCATTCTATTCACAAAGATCCATTCTACACTCCTATAGCAGTGTGTTGTGACTATTAAATGACATCATTCTATTACCAAAGATCCATTCTACACTCCTATAGCAGTGTGTTGTGACTATTAAATGACATCATGCTATTCACAAAGATCCATTCTACGCTCCTATAGCAGTGTGTTGTGACTATTAAATGACATCATGCTATTCACAAAGATCCATTCTACACTCCTATAGCAGTGTGTTGTGACTATTAAATGACATCATTCTATTACCAAAGATCCATTCTACGCTCCTATAGCAGTGTGTTGTGACTATTAAATGACATCATGCTATTCACAAAGATCCATTCTACACTCCTATAGCAGTGTGTTGTGACTATTAAATGACATCATTCTATTACCAAAGATCCATTCTACGCTCCTATAGCAGTGTGTTGTGACTATTAAATGACATCATGCTATTCACAAAGATCCATTCTACACTCCTATAGCAGTGTGTTGTGACTATTAAATGACATCATTCTATTACCAAAGATCCATTCTACGCTCCTATAACAGTGTGTTGTGACTATTAAATGACATCATTCTATTCACAAAGATCCATTCTACACTCCTATAGCAGTGTGTTGTGACTATTAAATGACATCATTCTATTCACAAAGATCCATTCTACACTCCTATAGCAGTGTGTTGTGACTATTAAATGACATCATTCTATTACCAAAGATCCATTCTACGCTCCTATAGCAGTGTGTTGTGACTATTAAATGACATCATTCTATTCACAAAGATCCATTCTACACTCCTATAGCAGTGTGTTGTGACTATTAAATGACATCATTCTATTCACAAAGATCCATTCTACACTCCTATAGCAGTGTGTTGTGACTATTAAATGACATCATTCTATTACCAAAGATCCATTCTACGCTCCTATAGCAGTGTGTTGTGACTATTAAATGACATCATGCTATTCACAAAGATCCATTCTACACTCCTATTACAGTTAGTTACCTCTCGTTTCCCGAACATTTAGATCCTAATAATCAACATAAATATGTGGATTGTTGTATTTTCCAGTGGGAGAATATCAACTGTTAATCTCTTTTTACCAGTTTATATCTGTATAGGCTCATAGAATGTAGTTTTGTGTTCATTCCAATAAACAACATACTCATATCCATTTTCTTTTCTTAGCACCCTTATTAGAGGAATATTGCTTCGCTCGGTAGTTAATATCTCGAAATATTTGTTTAGTTTCGTAGCACACTATTTCTCCGAGCACTTTATAGTGACTAGATGTTGCTACAAGTATCACGTGTGAAAAGGAACACTCAGAGAGGGAAAGAAAGAGATGATGGAATAGCTGGGGGGGCTGGGGGGGAGGGCTTATCACGGTGTGTGGGTGCAGAGAGTGGTAGTGGGATGTTTTATAGCCCTTGGCTTCACCCCCTCTGCCTCTCTCTCTCTCTCTCTCTCTATAATATATATATATATATATATATATATATATATATATATATATATATATATGACTTGACAGCAAGAGGATAAAACCTCAAGTCCGTTAGAGATTCATAAAAAATCTCACAAAAAGGTTTCTCGAATACAATAATTATGAAGACCTTGACTTTAAATAACAATTTTAAGGAATTTTGGTAAAAGGAATTATTTAAAACTGTTTAGATGAGAAAGCAACATAGTAAAATATGTATTAATAATATAAATAATTCACATAAAAAGGGTTCTCTGCGTTGCTTATAACGTAATAGACATGACAAACATAATATTACTTACCGGTGGTACCAAGCCTTGAACTTAGTTTTTAAAATTAAATTTTAAATATTTTTCCTTTTAACTAAGATGGTAAATATGTTTAAAGACTCGAGAATTCTAATTTGAATGATTATATCCATCTATATAAAACCCAGCTAAGTGGTTGAATGGTCTAAAGTAGATGTCAGTAGCTGGTAGCTATCAAGTGACTTGTTGTTAGCTAGCAAGTGACTTGTTGTTAGCTAGCAAGTGACTTGTTGTTAGCTAGCAAGTGACCTGTTAGCTATCAAGTGACTTGTTGCTAGTTATCAAGTGACTTGTTGTTAGCTAGCAAGTGACTTGTTGTTATCTAGCAAGTGACTTGTTGTTAGCTATCAAGTGACCTGTTGTTAGCTATCAGGTTACCTGTTGTTAGCTATCAAGTGACCTGTTGTTAGCTATCAAGTGACCTGTTGTTAGCTATCAGGTTATCTGTTGTTAGCTAGCAAGTGACCTGTTAGCTATCAAGTGACTTGTTGCTAGTTATCAAGTGACTTGTTGTTAGCTAGCAAGTGACTTGTTGTTATCTAGCAAGTGACTTGTTGTTAGCTAGCAAGTGACTTGTTGTTATCTAGCAAGTGACTTGTTGTTATCTAGCAAGTGACTTGTTGTTAGCTATCAAGTGACCTGTTGTTAGCTATCAGGTTACCTGTTGTTAGCTATCAAGTGACCTGTTGTTAGCTATCAGGTTATCTGTTGTTAGCTAGCAAGTGACCTGTTGTTAGCTATCAAGTGACTTGATGTTAGCTAGCAAGTGACCTGTTGTTAGCTATCAAGTGACTTGTTGTTAGCTAGCAAGTGACCTGTTAGCTATCAAGTGACTTGTTGCTAGTTATCAAGTGACTTGTTGTTAGCTAGCAAGTGACTTGTTGTTATCTAGCAAGTGACTTGTTGTTAGCTATCAAGTGACCTGTTGTTAGCTATCAGGTTACCTGTTGTTAGCTATCAAGTGACCTGTTGTTAGCTATCAGGTTATCTGTTGTTAGCTAGCAAGTGACCTGTTAGCTATCAAGTGACCTGTTAGCTATCAAGTGACTTGTTGTTAGCTATCAAGTGACCTGTTGTTAGCTATCAGGTTACCTGTTGTTAGCTATCAAGTGACCTGTTGTTAGCTATCAGGTTACCTGTTGTTAGCTATCAAGTGACTTGTTGTTAGCTAGCAAGTGACCTGTTGTTAGCTATCAAGTGACTTGTTGTTAGCTAGCAAGTGACCTGTTGTTAGCTATCAAGTGACCTGTTGTTAGCTATCAAGTCCCCTGTTGTTAGCTATCAAGTGACTTGTTGTTAGCTAGCAAGTGACCTGTTAGCTATCAAGTGACTTGTTGCTAGTTATCAAGTGACTTGTTGTTAGCTAGCAAGTGACTTGTTGTTAGCTAGCAAGTGACTTGTTGTTAGCTATCAAGTGACTTGTTGTTAGCTATCAAGTGACTTGTTGTTAGCTATCAAGTGACCTGTTGTTAGCTATCAGGTTACCTGTTGTTAGCTATCAAGTGACCTGTTGTTAGCTATCAGGTTACCTGTTGTTAGCTATCAAGTGACTTGTTGTTAGCTATCAAGTGACCTGTTGTTAGCTATCAGGTTATCTGTTGTTAGCTATCAAGTGACTTGTTGTCAACTAGCAAGTGACTTGTTTTCCTCGCAGTCTATAGCGTAATAAAACTAAATCGGGATTACTAGTCGATATTTGAGTTTTTAACCTTGCGAATATATAAACTATTTTAAATAATATTTGAGAGTGACCAGACTAATCTGTATCTGACGTAATCGGTAATGTCTCATAAGAATATTAAATAGTTTGATATAAACAAATACTTGGTTATTTATGGCATTAGGAACTCAAAAGTTCATTGATGCTCTTAAAAAATTACGCCACTTATCCCTATCTTGATCTAGTTCTATCCAGACCACCTCATTACACCCTACTTTTATCTTGAGATAGTTATATCCAGTCCACCTCATTACAACCTATTCCTATTTTGAGCTAGTTCTATCCAGCCCACCTCATTACAACCTATCCCTATCTTGAGATAGTTATATCCAGTCCACCTCATTACAACCTATCCCTATCTTGAGATAGTTATATCCAGTCCACCTCATTACAACCTATCCCTATCTTGAGATAGTTCTATCCAGCCCACCTCATTACACCTATCCATATCTTGAGATAGTTCTATCCAGTCTACCTCATTACAACCTATCCCTATCTTGAGATAGTTATATCCAGTCCACCTCATTACAACCTATCCCTATCTTGAGATAGTTATATCCAGCCCACCTCATTACACCCTATCCATATCTTGAGATAGTTCTATCCAGTCTACCTCATTACACCCTACATCTTTAATGTAAATTCTAATTTTATCCTCCCATCTGATTCTAGGCCTTCCCAATGGTCTCTTTCCTTTGGGTTTTCAGGTCAATACCTTGAACAAAATTCTAGATTCTTCCATTCACACAGTAACCCACAATATTCTATTAACCTAACAACGTCTGGTGATGAGTAAAGGGTATGTAACTCGTAATTATGTAACCTCCTCTACTCCAAACTATATTCATCCCTTTTTAGACAAAATATCTTCCAAAGCACCTTGCTTTGAATGGCCTAAGATTCTTCTAGACAGGTAAGAGACCCCGTCTAACAATCATAAGGACAACTGATGAGACTTTAGTTTGATATCTTTTGAGTTTTACATTCTTGGACAGAGGCGAGATGACCACAAATTACAGACTGAGTAATAATATGCATTTCCTCACTGTATTATTTTACTGGTTTCTATTTCAATATCGTTATTACTTTTTAGATTGCCCTTAAATATGTGAACTCATTACTCCTTCCAAATAATATATTGTTCTAAATTTCACACGAATACATATTTCTGAAATCCTTCTTAACAGAGTAAAAAGCAATATCAAACCAAAATTCGACAAGTTACGATAAATCTCTCTTTTTTCTTCTTATTGAGAGAGATATTCTTGTTAAAATTCTAGAAATACGATAATATTTTTGTATGGGTTTTTTAAATAATTTTTTAAAAGTATTGCAGCTATTTTGTAAAGATATTTAGAAAATACACGTTTAAAAACTCCCAAAAGTCAAATGGAGGAGATAACGCTCTAAGCCTTCCAATGGCCGGACAGTATGTGTCCCATCAAACCAAACAAGCTCTCGACAAAACCCAATAGACCGTGTTTTTTTTTATCCTCTCCTTCTCTCTTGGTTATTAATGACGACTTTGGTGGGAATTACATCCCACAGTGATAATAAATGATAAACCAATGTTTAGGCCTTTTGGTTGTTCGGAAACAAGGGGTAACAACCAGTAACAACCAATGATGCTGCCGTCACATAGCTGGTATTGATTTGTAAATGACTCCAGCTGAATCGCACACTTTGGGCGTCGACTGTAATTAGCCGTTTAATTAATGAGAAGGTACAGAAAATAAATTACCTTCCAATTTGCAACGATAACGTTGATTTGATAGCTGAAGGATATTTATTGGATGTGTAGATGTTTGAACAGATTTTAAACTAGAAATAAAACATGCTTTATATTTAAATTATTTTGCAATATTTTGATTTTTTAATATTATTAATGGATACCTTGAATATTTCGAGTTTTGAAAACTTGCTAGATAGCAAAAGAATGTCATATTTGAGATCCAAGTAAATACATTTTGAATCAAAATAATTTTATATTTTTTTTAGCACCACGCCTACTACCCATTTGGATTATAAGCTAATGTAGTAGTTACACTGGACGTTCTATGGATTAGGAAGGCTATATTTATAGGAAATGTATCCACATTCGCGTAGCTGGAGTGTAAAACCATCTCGGATAATAGACCCAACTGAGATTCAAACCTGGATCTCCCCGTCATTATCAGTCTAAGTCTATTGCGAGAGTTGCGCATTAGACCATACGGCCACTGAAACGGATAATTTTAGAACACCCACCTCGGCGGCGTAGTTAGCTAACGGGCTTGTTTCGTGTTGAGTTAGACTGTCAAGGACCGGAATATCGAGGTTCGAATCTTGCTCGGATGAACCGGGGTGGTTTTATTAGCGTAATTAGTACTTAAAAGTATTGCCCGAACAGGCAGTAAGACGAGGATCTTAGTATTATCTTACTAATATTATAAATGCGAAAGTTTGTGGGTTTGGATGTTTGTTGCTCAATCACGCCAAAACTGCTGAACGGCTTCGAATGAAACTTGGTAGGTAGGTAGAGTATGTCCTTGAATAACATATAGGACTATTCCCAACATTTGATTTTACATTAATTTTACAATACTAATGTTTAACCATTTCGTATATAAGAGGTAAGTTATATATTGTGATTTTAATTTAATTCTAAGAGTAAATGTGAATATGATTATATAATTAAAATATTATTAACTTTTAAAAATGGTGAGGTAAAGTAATATAAAGTTAGTAAAGATCAGTTCAAAACGAAAACTTACCACCATCCAACCTTCAAAATATTTATACAGAGCGAAAAGTTGAGAGAAATTTTGTTGTTTTAACGTGTAAATACGAAGTCATCTTTATTATAAAAGTCCAATTGTATTTTTGGTGCGTAAGTTTTTGTTTTGAACTGTTTTTTACTAACTTTAAAAAGGTGAGGTAAAGTAATATATGGTTAACGGATTCGAATGAAACTTTGTACATTGGTAGAGTATGTCCTGGAATAACATATAGGACTATTCCAACCTTTGATTTTAAATAATAATAAATATATGACAATAATGTGATTGAAATGATGTTATTTAAGAATTTGTGACTTAATATTTTGTAATTAAAGTAAATAGTAATTAGTGTGACGTAGTCTCATACTAATAAATAATAAATGTGATTTTTTTAGTATATATTTCGATAAAAAATATTATTTCGTTTATTTATTTATCTTACTAATTATGAAGGTAAAATAAAAAAAATAAAAAATTATAATTGATAACTTAAATAAAATATATTTCTTTTATTACGAAATATTTAAAAGTGAGAATTAAAATACAGCAAAATTATTTACAGCTAGAACTGAGAAAAATGCATAGATATTTGAAAAAATAAAGTTTGATTTGTGACCAAAACAGTTTAGTTAAAAATTAAAAGATTTTATCAATTATTGCGGGTGAAGCCGCGACGGGTGAAAGCTAGTTAGTATTATACATTTAGAGCACTGCCTATTATCTGACCTAACGACCATACCCCATATCATTAACTTACCACTTAGCTAATTGTGGACTCACATTCATTTAGAGATAAATCAGAAATGAGAAAGTATAAGTGGTGAAATATTCATAACAATTTAGGAAATTTTACCTCTTGCGGCTATCATATTTTCCTAAGATTCCAATTTCGATTAAAAAATGATATACGTAGTTGTGATTTGTTGATAAATTTAATATTTGGATTTGGAATAAAATGCACCACTTCCTAAATTAAATAAATTATCTAAGAATACTTTTACGACGGATCATGATATTTTGATGTGAAACTTTAAAATAGTACATGACGTAAAGCTATACGTAGTACAAAAATAAATAAATATATAATACTACAACGTGTTAGAGATGAGGAAGGATACAGTTAGAGAAGTGTACTTGCATTGGCGTGTAGGGAGAGTGGAAAACCATTTAGGGAAATCTATCTTAAGTACTACTGACTGGAACCGAACCTCAATCTCCCGGTCATCGGCAGTACAGTCTATTGCAATAGTGATGCCTAAGACCATGCGGCCACGAAGGTGACTAGCTTTTTCACTTAAATTGACAAATTTTATAACAAATTATTAATAATTTCCTTCAAAGTTATCAGTTCCTAGAAAAAATGCAATTAGCTTTTCCCTTGTATTAAAGTTCAGGCGTGGAAGCACTGTAATGTTTTTGATGAATATATTTATATTATTATTAGATATCCACATCGGTGGACATGCAGACAAGATGTAAGGTTCTTCTAGTCTGGTGAAGAGGGGGGTCGTGGATTGAACCCTGTCCAGATGTACTGAGGGGAATTATTTTTCTTAATCGTTTTCCAATATCCTTCCATGGAAATGCGGGCACACTTACTCTGAATATTAACCTCATTGTCTCTCTCATAAGTTTAGCCAAGTACGTATATCTCGAACTAGGAGTTAAATTTGGTGTAAAAAATGTTGATCGAAAGAAAATATTTGAACAGAAACATAAAAACTCAATAACGATCCATTGTGATGATAATATTGAGAGTATTTAATAAATAATTTGATAAGACCATTTCCGTTAGTAAAAATTAAGAGAAAACAGCTTAACTGATTTTAACAAATGATCACTTATTTTAAATGTCAGTTAAATTAATAGCCTCCAACTAAAATAAGATTTTCCTTAGAGAATCTTTATCTTTTATGCTGTGTGTGCATCAAATGATTAGTACAATCATTCTTTATTTACATCTCTATGGAAACCATGGTCTGTACATTTGTACATAAATCTCCTTGGATGGTGCAACAAATATAACAAGAGCTGGGAGAATAGTTTTAAAGTTATCGTCGTGGTGTGAAGGAAAAAATTACAAGTTTTGTTTAAAATTAAACAGCAAAAGCTAAAGTATATGGAAAGTTGACGCCTTTGATGAGTTACCCTTTAACTAATAAGTCGAGCGAAGCCTTTTTCTATAGGTCATGCCCCAATAAAAAGGTTTTGAATGCGTTTTAGTGCGATAATCTTCATTAATTCATCGCTGCAAAGATTCACTAGTAAGTAATTAAATCAATGGTACGATGTATTGATCAGAATTTCTCACTGCTTTGCCTAAAAATGTAGATATTTACTCAAAAAATTTACAGATATATAAAACGAAAAAAAAAAAAACAGACATTGTTTCAGAAACAGTTCAAGCTTTAGTGAAATAATATACACCGTTACAGAAGAATATATAAAAAAGTTAACATCTATTTTACTCTTAAAGCATAAGAATCAATTTCCCAGACCACAATTTTAAAAATATATTCTCCGGCACATAACAAAAACTATTGGTTTTATAAAACTATATTTCCAATAAAAGTATTATAATTTTAATAGTAGTAAAACTTGTCATTGATAAAATATTTGTTTTGCAAGGATAAAATAAAAATGTTAAATTCACGCCTATGTAAAGTAGCCTCAAATTCACTTTCATGGAAATTGCGAATATGTCATTGAGTGTAAGAAATTTAATTGAAAAAGTAAACTTATGGAAATCCTAGCTACCAAATATTATCTCGCTCAGTAATTTTTTTTATTCCATTCCCAGTAACAGACAGACAGACAGACGGACGACATTGGGAAAAATACTTTTTTCTGGTTCATGGTTCATGAAATGTTGACATAGAATAAAACCTTTAGTCCAATTTTTTGGACGATCACAATATTTCCTTTACCCAAAAGGTTGCGAGAAAGTTAATAGAAATACCCGGATCTATGGTCACGAGGTACAAGGCGTCAGGCTTACAACTGTATTTCCGCGTATGTGTAGGAGAAGTTTCCAATCCTAGAAAAGAGAACTGGGTGATGGTTTACCTACTCTTCTTTATCATTTTCTATCCGCAAAGCTGGGACGGAATGGAACACAGGTTGAAATTCAAACTTTTTTTTTTCAGTTTTTAATACAAATAAAATTTGTTTTTAAAATAAATTAATTTTTTTTTATAAATTTGGTAATTCAACAGTTCTGAAATATTCGTCAAGGGCAGCGCGTAATTTTACCGAGACATGTTCAATTCATTTAGAAAGTTTCTGGTCAGATCCCACGCTGCCATTGGCCAAAATTATAGAACAATGATTGAGATTAATATAATTATGTATTGTAACCGTACGGCCTAAATTAGGAGGAGTGTTTGTATAATATTGTAGTGTTTGTGATTGTGAATGACAAAACGAGTATTGCACGGTGTTATGATTAGCAAGTAAACAAATAGAATAGAGCGCTGACCACATAAATAATGTCAGCATTTCTTAGTCAGAAACCACGCCGGACGGAAGAATAGAGAGTGGTGTGTCCAGCTATCGGGGCTGACTAACCACCCTCGAGTCTAGGGGGTCACTCTGCCCGTTTTGGGGGCTACGCGGGTTAGGACGCTGGGACATCAGTACTTGTATTTGAGGGCTACCACTTGAACCCAGGGTACCGGGTCTTGTAGACCGTGGAGGATCATCTAGAGGTCAGACAGGTCATTGGTTATTCCTTTCAATACTTCGTTCTGTCAGAAGCTTCCAGATAATCTTTCAAGTTCTTTTACATTTTCAATATCACTATAATCACATTTGTAATTGACATAGGCCTAGTAGTACTAATTAAAACCATAAAATTCAAGGCTAGCGTCAATCATGAACCTATACTATCATATTAAATACACCCCCACCCCCCGCCCTTATCTCAGCCGTACACTCCTGATAAGACCTAGGCTCACAAGCACATAGCACATCTGATAAGACCTAGGCTCACAAGCACATAGCACATCCTGATAAGACCTAGGCTCACAAGCACATAGCACATCTGATAAGACCCAGGTCACAAGCACATAGCACATCTACATATATAATATTGTATTTATATTGGGGAATAATAATAATAATAATGTATAGTAAATTATGGACCATATCTCGAGTTACCTTCCTTCCAACCCAAATGAGGGTGCCTTAACTTTAAAGAGCTTTTTATTATTCCTACTCATTTTAATTAGGCCGTTTACCCACTGGTCGGTCAAAACAACTAATTTTGAACAAATTGTTTTTTTCTACCTCATAAATAAAACAAGAATTCTACATGACAATTTAACTTTCTTTACAATTATAATCCCTTATTAGGGTCGTCGAACAGTTTCTCCATGTTAGTCGGACAAAATGTTCGGTTCGATGTTTGTTTTGTTTCGACTAGTGGCTAAGCGGCCTTAATCACCAGAATCCGACCGGTGAGTATTAAACATAATTTACCAAAAGTTGCCCTAACTCCCCACCCCTCCACCCCTTCCGTTTTAGAGCCTAAACTTGGACACAAACCTCAACCTCTCAGGTACTAAACCAGTTCTCTAGCGGTATCAACTTGTTGCTTGTGGTGACATGCATCCTTGTTGCACCAACTGGTAGGAGATGAATCTGGGATTTGTCATGTCCAGATGATGAGCCCCTCTCCCCCCCCCCCCCTTCCACTAATTCTTCTCTACGTGCAGGGGGCACGTACTTCACACGATATGATGTGGAAAATTAAATAAATGCTTCCCTTCCATCAAGGGGGTGATCGCGTATATGGCTGCTTTTATCGCGAGGCCCGCCACAAACAATTAACTTTTATTGACGTGTGATGGCTCCAGACTATTAGGGGCATAACAGCAGATGGCTTGAAATTCTACTTAAGGGGTCCGGCTCGGTAAGCGAAGAATTGCTGCGTCGAAGTTCAGTTCTAACGCAATATTTAATTCTACGATACGTTATTTCAAAATTTGATTCAAGCCAAAATAAAGTCTAGAGATTCCAACAGGGCTCTTTTTCCTTAAAAACCCTATTGTTTGAGTTTTATTAATATAGACAAATGTATCAAGATGTGACATTAGCTCATTTTCAGTTACTTTTTAATCATATTTGTGTAGCTATGAGACTAATATGGATGAAAAAGGGTTCTAGATTTAGCTTTTCCTAACAAATAGAGTAAATTTATTTATAGACTCACAACAGAAATTGTTAAGATATTTGTGAACTAGCCTTGAGATAAGGGAATTTCGTGGTTATCTTTCCCTCTTTCTTATTGATATGAAAAAAGAATGATTGTAGGTAAAGGTAGAAAAGGAGTATAAGCTTACACATAATATAAAAGTAGTTCCAGAAAACGACAGAGACCATCGTATTTTAAGGCGTGTGGCCTGACAGCGATTTAAACTTTATCGCTGATCAAGTTTGCTGACTTAACCTAGTACAGCACCATTTGTAGACTCTCTTTAGCTACAACAGTCGATAAGGCTTGAGCCAGGTAGTCGGTAGTGTGCATAGGATAGTACAATTTCGTTTCTTGTTTTACATATCCTTCTCCCTTTCTCTTTCCCTAAGTTTAGTCTAATTTGCGAACGAAGGTCCTTAACTAACAGCTATAAAATTACTAAATCAACTTTCATGTATTCATACACCAAGTCATGTGATGTACCCTGTCACTTTTGATATACAGGGTGTACTGTTATGCAACCAACAAACTCCACCAGTGTGTTCTAGATATCATTTGAAATTTAAAAAATGTATATACACATTAAGGCCGTGTGGTCCCTAATGGGGTAACAGCCGCATTAATGACGTACATGCTTACATGTAATAATTACCAAATGTATTATTCTGATGTTGATTTACAAGTTGCATTCATTGATGATATCGATCACAGTCTCATGTACTTTTCTCCGACAGCTTAGCTCTGTTAGTAGCGTGTCTGCCTGCTGAGCTTAGGGTCCTGGGTTCGATTCCCGGCATGGCCGAAAATGTATCATTGATGAAAATATGGCATTACCC
This sequence comes from Timema cristinae, assembly GCA_039000515.1. Taxonomy (NCBI): domain Eukaryota; kingdom Metazoa; phylum Arthropoda; class Insecta; order Phasmatodea; family Timematidae; genus Timema; species Timema cristinae. The sequence continues at coordinate 122,433,862 of JBCFYV010000012.1, read as the reverse complement.
TTTCACAGTGATAAATTAACTGCCGGGGACTGGCTGTTGTATCTGTCCTAGTCTTAAGTTGGATTATAAGGCATATGAAGCTACGACAGGTCTCGCCAGTGGATGTAAGCGGAAAACATTATTCCAGGATATTATTAGTCTGAATGTAAGAAGGACTTTAGTGCAGCATCGGCACCCACTCAAAAGAACGGCATCTCTTTGACACCCAACAATGGTATAATAATCTCATTGTTAACTAGGAAATTCGTGTTCAAGGATATTAGTGTTACTTTATTCAATCTATCACACCTTAGATGATTACCAAAGCCTTCACCGCATCAACACCAGTATTTTTCTAATCCTATATTAAAAAGGAGAAAAGAAAAACAATTAATTAGCAAATTACTGCGTCAAAAGACTTTGAATATTTAGATGGGCCTGTATTTAATATTGGTTTTTTAGCAGTGGCATACCTGAATTATTTGACATATAACCTAACCTAGCCGAAAATATTAGTATTGTCTTTATTTACATGGCGAAATTAAGGCATAAGCCTTCTCTTACATTTAACCATGTCTTAAGTTAACATTACACTGCATTAATAATATATATGCAATCAAATTAATAAACGTCCAAAAGATACACTAACAAATGAGTTCTGATTTGTTCTGAGGTCTGACTTTTGTCCACACACACGCACCACACCACACACACACAAGGGCGGCGTTAGCAAAGAACTACTACCTAAAACTTTCCTAGTTTAAATATGTCCTGCTACACAGTCAGTGTAAAATATATGGCTTGAATAAATACCTGACCCAGGCCGCAGGATGTAAAGTAAACATGTATTGTTGCAATCAGGCCTTGTGTTACGTTGTACTATGGCTTGTTCACAATGCGTGTGGCCTAGTTCTGTTCTAGGATCATTTGTGATGTTGGTTATCGCCTTTATCAACTACTCTCGTGTTTCTTCCGGCTTTACGTCTGCTTTATCTCATCAGTAACAGAGCAGAATTAACCCAACGTGTATATGAACATTTTTAATTCAAACGCTGTCCACAACACGCTGTTGTAGTTTGTTGGTTACGTCGTGGTACACCCTGTATATTATCAATAACTATGAAATGACAATAATAACCCGGGCTCGGACTTTTATGACGTAATAATGATCAAAACATGATCTTAGATTTGTTTTAAATAATATTTATTTGTTGACACGTTTTTGTCCTTAATTCAAGCCCCTCTGGTGTTTGGTTCCATTTCATTGTACATATTTGAGGTATAAATTCAACATATTTTTTTTTAGATTGATCGATGTCGTAAAAAGAGTATGTAATACGCCAATCACACGTTTCATAACTATCCAAATTATGCCACATTCTCAAATATCACATTCCAAACTGTTGTATTTCCTCGACGTTTATAAAAAAAAAAGAATAGAGACGCATTGCATGGTAGTTCCTTATAAGGTCCGTGAGTTCGACACGCCTGGTTTATGGCGTCATTTTAGCAATAAATTGTACTGCCGGTGACAGGGAAATCTGGGGTTTGAATACCGAAGAGTGATTTTATAGTGAATGGTTTTCCACACACCCTCCAGGCAAATTCCTTTACACTTCCTCTAAATTCAACCATACTAATCCCTAACACATGAGTAAACCCTAAAGAGTGATAATATAAAGGCCTAATACCAACCTGAATGTAAACGTAATTGGTCTTTTTTCATCTTTTATATCTCGAGCAATGAATTTCCTTAGAATTACTTTAAAAAACATGTTTACCTGCTAAAGTATTAATATATTTTTTTATCCTGACCTTAAGTTTGAGCTTCTTGCTGCCCCCCGCGACCTCTGGTCCACTCGGCTTAGCCTCCCCCTGCATTGACTCCACATTCTTGGTCCTTATTAGCCTGCTGAACAGGGCGAGACCATCTCTCTTGAGAACTGCTCGGTCTTGTGGGAACATCCCTAGCTTCATGTTGACCTGCAACAGGAGTACACCTGTAAGATGTCTGAGTAACATTCCTAGCTTCATGTTGACCTGCAACAGGAGTACACCTGTAAGATGTCTGAGTAACATTCCTAGCTTCATGTTGACCTGCAACAGGAGTACACCTGTAAGATATCAGAGTAACATTCCTAGCTTCATGTTGACCTGCAAAAGGAGTACACCTGTAAGATTGGCAAATCTCACGTATGAGTAAATAAAACATTCAAAAATTGATTCAATAAAATGCGTTGTGCGCAATATTAAGGAGGTTGGGTCCCGTTTCAGAGGGATCTCTTGCGCAACTAAATACAATCGAATATATCTCTGATATTGATGAGGTATCGTACTTCAAATTTAAATTTAAATGGTAAAATAAAAACGAACTTCCAATAAAACTCGTCATTTTTTAAAACTATTATTATATAATCTCATATTTTAACGCAGTAGTATTTTTTATATAGTTTTATGAGTGTTTCATGAGAGAATTAATATTTATTTAAAAATCTACTATTAAAATTAATTTTAACAAAATAATCATCGTTATTACATATCATTGCGAAAACAAAATAAAATACCAACATTCCCGAATTCCGGCAGTGTTTTATTAATTCATATATAATTTAAATTGCTATGCAGACACACAAATATTCGCGAGATTTTTTTTCAAAATATGAGTTAATTAAGGTCTTTAAAGCTATTCTATTTTTCTATAAGGTTGTGGTAGTTCTTTTATTATTTCATTTGTGAGTAATTTGTGAAGTAATGTTGGTATTAGTGGAGGGGTGAGAAGTGAGGTTGGAACATTTAACCTGCTGGGTAGAGTAGAGTTAAGCTCTGTGAGGCTTAGTAATAGCCCTCTGCGTGTTCTCTAGGGCTTCTACACCCACCCACAGTCACCCACACACACCCACACACACCCACACACATACACACACATACTTACATTCTCTTCACCACACACTGAAACTTCAGCCTTACGAAATATTTTAGAACAATTCTTTGTTCCATATAAATATTGAACTTCTTGACCAATTTCAGGTGACCTGGTGGTCTAGAGGTAAGGTGTCAGACTTCTATGCTGGCGGCTGGGTTCAATCCTCGGTCCCGGCACAGATTTATCTGATTACCAAACCCTTCCTTCACCTCTGACAAGACATCTTGTGAATGTGAGGAATGCCAGACCTCCACCGTGGTTCGGATTCCACGTTAAACTGTAGGTCCTCCATTTCATCTCACAATCACCCTACCATTACACATTAGCGTAAGTGCGTATAACCCGAACGGGTAGTAAGAAGCGGTGCTAATAATAATAATAATAATAATTGACCAATTTAAACCATACTTGAAAATAGATCCACCAACAGCATTATTATAATTATTTTAATGATTGTTCTGTCTTTTGACAGGTCCGTTGTCTTGTCCAGAATTAGTCTCCAGCATATCTTATCAGCACCTTACTATTTTATATCTTGAAACATTATCTGGTTTCTTTGTTTGAGTTCAGCCATCAGTTGCATTCATGGCCTCTCTGGTCCCATTTTCCCTTTTCTTTTTTTATATCACCCAAAAGGACTTTTCTTCTAATAATACAACCCATACAGTTTGCCTTTCTTCGTGGAATCACCTGCAAGATGGTTCTAATTTTATTTACTCTTCTTAGAATTTCTTTATTAGTCAGGCAACCAATCGGCCGACGTTATCATCCCTCTTCCCTTTCGGTACCATACCTGATAGGTTTCCTGTATTTATTCTCCTTTTACCTCCAGCTCCATTAAAAGTGAGGCACCAACACATCATCTCCAGGACTAATGTATTGGTCAGTAGCATCCTCTTCTTGTTGAAAGCAGCCTTGGTCATTGTTCTCCAGGTCCAGTTTGATAGTCAGTAACATCCTCTTCTTGTTGAAAACAACCTTGGTCATTGTTCTCTAGGTCCAGTTTGATAGTCAGTAACATCCTCTTCTTGTTGAAACCAACCTTGGTCATTGTTCTCTAGGTCCAGTTTGATAGTCAGTAACATCCTCTTCTGGTTGAAAACAACCTTGGTCAATGTTCTCCAGGTCCAGTTTGCTAGTCAGTAACATCCTCTTCTTGTTGAAAACAACCTTGGTCAATGTTCTCCAGGTCCAGTTTGCTAGTCAGTAACATCCTCTTCTTGTTGAAAGCAGCCTTGGTCATTGTTCTCCAGGTCCAGTTTGCTAGTCAGTAACATCCTCTTCTGTTGAAAGCAACCTTGGTCATTGTTCTCACAGGTCCAGTTTGCTAGTCAGTAACATCCTCTTCTGGTTGAAAACAACCTTGGTCATTGTTCTACAGGTCCAGTTTTGGTATTTCAGTATAACATCCTCTTCTGGTTGAAAACAACCTTGGTCATTGTTCTACAGGTCCAGTTTGCTAGTCAGTAACATCCTCGTCTGGTTGAAAACAACCTTGGTCAATGTTCTCCAGGTCCAGTTTGCTAGTCAGTAACATCCTCTTCTTGTTGAAAGCAGCCTTGGTCATTGTTCTCCAGGTCCAGTTTGCTAGTCAGTAACATCCTCTTCTTGTTGAAAGCAGCCTTGGTCATTGTTCTCTAGGTCCAGTTTGATAGTCAGTAACATCCTCTTCTTGTTGAAACCAACCTTGGTCATTGTTCTCTAGGTCCAGTTTGATAGTCAGTAACATCCTCTTCTGGTTGAAAACAACCTTGGTCAATGTTCTCCAGGTCCAGTTTGCTAGTCAGTAACATCCTCTTCTTGTTGAAAACAACCTTGGTCATTGTTCTCTAGGTCCAGTTTGCTAGTCAGTAACATCCTCTTCTTGCTGAAAGAAACTTTAGCTATTGCTGTAAAACAAACTAGCTTTAGTTTTAGTTAACTACACAGGTTAGGTTAGGTTAGGTTAGGTTAGGTAGTTCCCTAAGTTAAAAATAAATATTTCTCTAGTTCCAGTTACTTGGAAAGGAACATAAAGTCAATGGTTAGAATATAGACGGCCTTTCCTGTATGTCCTGTCAGGAAAAAGACTAACCTAACTCTATCATATAAACTAAAATATTTGTAATCATATGAAAAAAAGGTTCCAGTTCAAATGAAACCTACAAATGTGGTCCCAGGGACTAAAAGTAGGTCTCGTATTGTCTGGTTGGTCGGTGACGGAGAGACTCGGAGCTTCGATTCCCAACTGGGTGTACAGAGACCGTTTGTTTCTCTTTAATAATTTCCATTCTTTCTTCACGCAGATGTTGCTACACTTCATTAAAATTCTACCTACCTCTTCATTTTTACATCATTTTCAATATTCATTTAACCTTGATGGGGAGTTAAGGCGAGGAATTGGATCAACCAATACCAGGCACTGACAACATTAGAGCAGGTGGAGTGGATCAACCAATACCAGACACTGATAACATTAGAGCAGTTAGAGGTTCGCTGATTGGCTGATTGGCTGACGCTGACTGATAGAGAGAAAGATAGTAGGACAGCCATGCTACTTGAGGACACCTTATTTCTCTCACAAGACGTTCCCCTTCTCAGTGACGTCACTTACATTATTATTATTATTAGCACCGCGTCTTACTACCCGTTCGGGCTATACGCACTTACTCTAATGTGTAATGGTAGGGTGATTGTGAGATGAAATGGAGGACCTACAGTTTAACGTGGAATCCGAACCACGGTGGAGGCCTGGCATTCCACACATTCACAAGATGTCTTGTCAGAGGTGTAGGAAGGGTTTGGCAATCAGATAAATCTGTGCCGGGACCGAGGATTGAACCCCGGACCCCATCACAGAAGTCCGACACCTTACCCCTAGACCACCAGGTCACCCTCCACTTACATTATTCAGGCAGTTCAGTTGACACTAGCGAGTATCTTGGCCCGTCCTTTATAGCGGTTTAATGGGACTTTAGAACCGGGTAGATGGTCAACAACTCCTCATTTGACCTAGTTAGACCCCGTACTTTACTTGTAATGATCAATTAATACTAAATTTTACAACAGAATATGAGTTATTTACTTGCAAAGGATATATCCATGATAGCTTTGTTGCTCCTCTGCTCCTTGTGCTTATACTTTATGTGTCAAAGATACACTTGTCACGTAACTCATCTAGAGGATATAAATATCCGAGAGTGTTAAACATGAATATACCATTGATTTTTATAACGAACCTATGTTTGAAAGACATTATTTGTTATCAAAATCCTGCAATATACAGCTTTTAATATGGACATCTGAAAGGCCTTTTTTCCTACCATAATATTATTATGTAAAAAACTTTGCTAAATCATAATATTTGTATCTATTTCTTGATCACTGTATAGCATTTGCTAGGTTGTAGAGCTGAACATTTATTTAACTGTCAATTCTGATTGAGTATCAGAGAAGAGGAAAGCCTCAACTTATCCAATAAAACTGTATCATCATCAGCATTATATTTGCCTGGTATGACTGACGTTACGGGAGTATGACGTCACTGGCACTAGGACCCTAGATAATAATATAATATTAGAACTGCGTCTTACTACCCGTTCGGGTTATACGCTTTATGTACTAATTACGATAATGGATGAGGAATTGGGAAGGTCGAATTAGAGGAAGTAAACCCGCATTTGCGTGGAGGGAGAGTGGAAAACCATTTAGGAAAAACCACCTCCAGTTCACCCGACCGAGATTTGAACCTCGATCTCCCCGTCCTCAGCAGTCAAGCTCAACACGTCTAGCGCGTTAGCTAACTACGCCACCTAGGCTAGGTCCCTAGAAACTACGTCTTATAGCAAGCTACCTGCTACCCACACTCTGGTTGTTAGGGTGTTAGCGGGCTGGGGTGATGACACACATGAGGGAATATTTTCTGGTAAATTGTAAACTCTCATTGGATACTAAGAGGATGGTAAAGAACAGCTTCATGGCGTCCACCCGCAATAACCTATCCCAACCTTCTGTTGGAAATAGTGCCATCTTTATTGAAAGAAGGTGCCATGTGGTCAGTTAAATGCAACTTCTGGCAGTTAATTTCAGTTTTCTAGACCGTAGTTGCTATTTTTCATTCAAGTAGCTCCTCATTTGTTCTCACGAGGCTGATTTTACCCCGTTTCAAGCCCATTGTTTCACAGAATCATCTGGAAGCACCGGGGATCTATAGCCAGGAACTCTGACCACTAGCCACAGAGGTGGTAAAGGCAATCATTATATTAAAGAAGTATTAAGGCTATGACTACCGCGTTTTATTTAACTAAGCCCCTTTGTTTTCTGAAACGTATAATTCTAGAACAAATATTGTTGAAAAACCTCCATATTTTAATACCTATATCAACCACTTCTAAGTTTTATTGAAATTTTTCTTCTTAAACTTCAATAAATGTGTGAAACTGTTTTAAGTAACAAAGCGAATATTGTGAAAAGTCCCTAACAGTTTTATTTAGAGCTGTGAACTGTTAGTCCCTATAAAAATAATATAAATACTCAAAATAATTCAAATGGGGTAAGAGGAGCCTCCAAATTTAACTTACAGCAGACCAGGCGTTAGTGACACGTTCAACCACTAAGCGCTGTAGTCTATACGTGAGTGTAAGAGTAATCTCTATTATTACTTTATTGTAACTCATTTGATGATGTTTCTGGTGTTAACGTCCTCGGGAGAAATTTATCTGAGGTGGTAACTTTGAAATTTGTGATATCTCGAGTGCATTAGTTACTTTTAAACAAGAGTTTCGGTGGCCACGTGGTCTAAGGCGCTACTCTCGTGGTAGACTAGACTGCCCATGACGAGGAGATCAAGGTTCAAATCTCGGTCGGGTATACTGATGGGGATTTTTGCAAAAGGGTTTTCCAATCTACCTTCCTACTAATGCAGGTACACTTCGTATAAGCATAACCTCCCTAATTCCTAAAACTACTAGCGCAATTATTATGTAAACTTATACCTCTAACGGATAGTAAGACGCGTTGCTAAAATATATATATATATATATAACATTTTACAACGAGCTGTAGGCCTCGGGAGATGTCCATTTTTCCATTTTCACACTGAAATAAGCTCTTAAAGACCTGGGTTCAATTCCCGTTGGACTAAGAACTTATTCTTGGCGTGTCGCAAGATGGACGAGGGCAATGTAGCTAGAAATATGGCGCCGTTGGTAGTTAATTAGTCTCTAGCTCGTGCGTCAAATTCATCAACGATCTCTTTGCTCTTCTGGTACCAATCACCCTTCATGAGGGTAACACTTTGATAAACACAACAAAATAAACAAGCACTCTTACTTAGAGGCGCAGGATATCTTCTTTCTCCCTCCCCCCCCCCCCTCCCCCGCGTCTTATTTCCCGTTCGGGCTATACTCATATGTAATAATTATTACACTAATGTGTTAGACTGGGTCTATATTAGCGCATAGCTAATGGCGAATAATACACAACATATAATTCGTCAGAAATTCTAACACATTTTTTCAAAGTTGGCGTTCAAAATTGATACGTATTGAATAGTGCACAATATATAAAGTTGATTTAACTGTAATTTTTTATGCGTTAAGCTTGGAGTTAATCACAGATAGCACAAGAATTTGAGACGTATCAATCAATGAGTATTCTAGAAGTTCCAGCCAATAAAACGCCAGTAAATGCAGCAGACGGAAATTATCTTCTGTTAATATTTTAAAAGCCCTGTTTTAGATATGTTTGTTTTTAAGAATTTTATTTGTTTTAGCATCGTTGATTACGATTGTAAATAATTATTAAAAAAATAAGGAAGAGAGTTTTTTATTTTTTATTCTATTATTGAGAATTAGGTTTACTATCAAATTCATGAAAATAATAGAATCAGAACCAAATAAAAATTCAGGTTATTCTTATGCTTCGAAAGATATAATTTAGTTAGCGTTAATTTTTAAATGAGCCCTTAAGTGATCTGTCTTTAAATATGTTATCTAATAGAGCAAAAACATAAGGTAATTTTATTTGAATAAATAACCATCTAATTATGTAAAACTTTAATCATTACGTTTCTTGGTAAACGTTTGTATTTTTATTATAAATTTTGCACTGTAACAATTTATTCCAATTAGAAGCTATGCGATATGCGTGGATATAAGCCCAGTCTTAGCGATGAGGAAGGTCAAATTTAAAGGAAATGTATACGCATTTGCTTGAAGGTTGAATATAAAACTATTTAGTACAAACCGCCCTTGGTACACCCGATTGGGATTAAAAACTACAATCTCCCTGTTATTGGCAGTCCAGTCTATTGAGAGATTAACGCCTTAAACTGTTCGTCCACTGAATTGAGTCAAGCTCATAGACTTTAATTTGGTTGTGATAGGATCTGCTGGAATTCTCTCTGGGTGTACTAAGAGAATTTTTTATTTTATAAATATATTTATCTCGTGATGTTATTTCAAAGGAAACTTTTGTGTTTTAAATCTGTGCTTCTTGACACTAGCGCTACCTGGAGGAGATTACGATAGTTTCCTTTCCTTGGGGACAGAGGTCGCTCAGTACCGTGGACAATCTGCGATGAGTAGGGGGGAGGTGGGAGGGTCCATGAGGCTGAGCTTGGTGAGACAAGGAGGGGGGAATTACACACACGCACGGTCCCATGTCAAAAGATGTTGATCTCACTGAAACCTCTGGCAGGTCTGACTGAAAATGTGATCTTTTTTAGAGTTCTCTTTTTCTAAAGTTAAACATAAACAAGAGGGTAGAAATTCAGGGGTGGTTGGGGGTAGGATCCAAACCCCTTTATGGAATTGGATATATCCACCCTAAATGGCTCTATATATAAGTGTAAAAACTTTTATTAGCTAAAGAAGTACAGTAAAATTTTCTAGCAGACACCATTTTGAAAATGAAAATTTCCTTTCTAAGGCCCTTGCACATATATACTCGTCATGTAGTAAATTGAAATATGTACTTTTCGAAATAGTATTTACTCTTTTATGGATTAGTATTCTCTCACTAAAAGAATTAAATCAAATGTGATTTTAAGATGAAAAAATCCATTATAGAAGATTAAGTGTCAAAAATATCCATCTTAATTAATTTGTAGCACTAGACTAATTTACAATATCATATTGAACTCAGAAAAGGAACTAAAAATGATACCGGGACCCTGTTAATAATTTCAGAGAGAGAATGATGGAAATCAAGGAAGGATCTACAGTGGTTTTATAGATTAGTAAATGGAGTCTGATAGAGTGGAAGAATGATGAAATCCGAAGACAAAGTGGACAATTGGTCAGAAGTTGGAGACAGATCTGGTCAAAGCTAGAAGATCGGTCAAACCAGCTGGCAGGCAACAGAAGTCTGGTCAGGCAAGAGCACAATCTGGTAGGCACAGAAGGGTCTGGTCAGGCAAGCTCTGGAGGGAAAATGGCGCAAGCCACATCTTCAATTAGGAAGGGACGCGTTCAATCAACACCAGTTAAAAATTACGTGAAGAATCGTACATCTAAAATAATTGGCCTGGCAGCCAATAAATAAATAATAGTAGTGGCAGATGCAGAAATGAAAGACTGGCTAATGGAGCTAGAGAAAAGATATGGCATGGAGATCAACATTGAAAATCAAAAGTTATGGTGATTCCAAAAAAATTTGTAGTGCTGAAAATTATTTCCTCTTGTATTTCACCTCACTCTTCTCTATTTGATTGCCGTTGGGTTGTTTTTTTTTCGGAATTTTCTACCCCCTATCCTTATCCACATACCTGTCTGTAACTTCCTCAACCCAAGTCCTTTGCAACGCGCGTTTGGTCCTCTGCGAATAGTAGTGGAAAATATTATCTTAAATTTACATCTGCTTTAATCTCTCTTTGTAAATTGATTTAGCGCAATTATATTTATGTGTATTTTAAATTGTTTCAATCTGTGTGTTTTTTTAGATATCTTAATATTATGTAATTATGAAATGCGGGTGTTTAGATTACCTCTCGTTAAATAGTTATTAAGAATAGCGCACGTAATTTAAGACCATCTCTACACGATCTACATGTGTATTTCCGTATCAAGATAGCATCCAAAGGTAGGTCATGTGACAGACTACGCTAATATCCTCTAGTTCGAAACCAGTCTCTATTCCAGTACAACTAAAACTGGTCCTACGGAAATACATACACTAATTTTTAATATAATTTTCATGTTGATGATCAGATTTCCCAGACAATGGGTGTTTGTTCGAATTGATTGAACCCACGTGATGAGTGGTGTGAACATGCCTTAACTATTAAAATTGGTGGCGGTGGTGGTTGGAGCAGCATCGATCGGTCTCGCCAAGAAGATGTTTAGACGTTGGTAGCGAGACGCCGCCCCCAACTAAATCCCGTACGTCGCCTGGCGCCGGCTGAACGCAACCCGCTTCACTCTCTCTTGTTGCGGGTCACGGAGTAAAAAGGGGGTGGATGACAGAATTTGTGTTGCAAGGAATGAAACGTGAAATGGGAGGGAAGCTTAATATATCCTTTTATTCTTGTTCAGGAATTTGATAAAAAATATATGTTTAAATATTATAATGCATTCATATACTTAACTATCAAAATTAATAGGTAAGTAAATAAATAGAATGGTGAACAAACTTTATCTTGCTTTTATATTAAAAAAACATTAACTAAAAACTCGTAAGATTTGTGAAACGGAACACCCTCTCTCTTTCAGGTCCATTCTAATGTTATCCTCCCATCTGTGTCAAGTTCTTCCCATTGGCTCTTCCCATAAGACTTTCCAGCCAATACCTTGAACGTATATCTAGTTTCATCATTCTAACTGCATGTCCTGCCCACCTTTATTGATATTACAAAAATAATTAACAATGTATACTTTTGGGTAACGTAGCAAAGACTTTTAAATCAATGCCTCAACTAATATTCCATTTATAGTAACATATATTAAATATATAATGGTGTAATGGATGAACACGCTAGCAAGATATAAATCATCAATAAACAGAGGGGAAATAAATATTCAAATTAAATTTGAACATTAAAAAGAGCAAAATCTATTATATAAGAATACCCCTTGATTAAAGCAAAAATAATGTAAGTCCAAATCTGAAACATTTTAAGGGGACCCAAAAAATCTGATTTTATTAGAATTTCTCTTAATATAAAGATTTTCAAAAATGCCATCCCATTTTGTATTATATCAAGTCAATACTCATGCATCACTAGAACAATCATTTTTATTTGTTTTAGAATTCATAAGAAATTATTATATTTGTTTTACAAAAGTATTTGGACTTTCATCATTTGCTTATTTCCATAATTAATATGATTGGAGTTCTTATTAGATTTGTTCTAGTTTTTCTCCCCACCGTGTCTTACTACCCGTATGTACTACTGTAACTGTACTATGTGATGGGGTTAATAAGGTTAAATTAAGAACAAGTGTTTCAACATTTGCGTGAAGGGAAGGTGTTTAACCAATAGTATAAACCACCCTCACTATACCTTACTGGGATTCGAACACCAATATTCCCATCATCAGAAATCTAATTTATAGCTAGAAAGACACCTTAGATTATTTGACTATCAAAGAGGGTATTAGTCGTCAATAAAAACTAGAATTTATGTAAAAATGGACTTCAATCCTTCTTTCTCTTATGTATTTTAACAATCTATCTTAGCATATTCATAGACAAAATTATTTTATTTAAAATATTTTCTGCAAATAAACTTTCTATTTGTTTGTTCAGTCGTAATTAACTTGATAACCCCAAGTTTATTTGACCTAGTATAAAACAATTGTTCACAAAAGATGGTAATGTACGAGTCAAGTTTAGTAGCGTAATGAAGGAATGACATGTTTTATTGTGGATGGGTGTGTTCATAAAGTTATCGTTATGTTATTAACATTATAAACAAACCCCTGGACGGTATAAACTCAGCCACCACATGCTCTAATGAGCTTGGAGTGCTGTCAGATCGAATCAGGCCAAGTTGTATTTTAACAGGCTGTGTTCGCACGTAGCATGAAGTTACCTGTTGACTCGAATCATGCAAACTTTACAGGAAGTATGAGGTAAGAGGGAGTGAAATGTTAATAGAGGGGAAGAAAAGATGCCTTAATTAATTGGCTCGGAGAAAACAGGAACGGAAAGTAGTTACAGCCACTTAAGAAGTTGGTGAGCTCCCTATAATTTTCAAATATTGTACAAAAAAATCTTATAAGGGATGGGATGGAGGGGGAATATAAATATGGAAAAGGGTGTGATTGTATAAGACTTTATTTCTAAGCCGACATAATCCCAACCTTCCTCCTCCCTGTATTAAATACTTTTAGCGCCAACTTTTGAAAGAGTCTGATTGGGTCAATGTTATTGGAGCGCGTAGTATTTAAAGTTAATTGGAAGGTTCGCCAAAATTAAAGTTCAATCGTTGGAACTGAAAATTGTTTGAAACCCTTAGAATTTAAATATGCATCATTTACTGCTTAGTGGTCATTCTAAAATAACAACAAAACAGATAACCCACTTCGGTGGCCGCATAGTCTAAGGCGCTACTCTTACAGTAGACTAGACTGACGATGATGGGGAGATGGAGAATCGAATCCCCGTCAGGTGTACTGAGGGTGATTTTTCTAAAATGGTTTTCCACTCTTCCTCTATGCAAGTGCAGGTACAATTCTTCTAAATATAACCTTATATACCTTAAAACTATTATCGTTATTATTACACAAGCCCGAACGGTTAGTCAGACGAGGTAATCTTTTTTTTAAATAAACAGCTGTGTACAAAACACGACTTACAAACAACACGTACTCAAGAAAGTGTACTAATCTGGTGAACACACACGTCACCTGGAATAGAACCAGGGTATTGTTGACAGGAAATAGACCCTCTATCGTCGCTAAAGCCGAGACGTATATTTGTTCAAACTAAATCTATCCAGGCCTACTGGTTTTTTTTAATCAAAAAACCTGTTCTCCAAGAATGACCCAAGAAGTTATCTCAGAAGTGTTTGTAAGTTGTTGAGAGAATTAGTTCCAAAGTACGAGATAGGGAACATGCCTTGTGGTCCAACTTACAGGATTGGTCGTTCTTCCCTCCGTAATTTCTTGAAGTTCGCTGGATGTGGGGGAAAGGGGCTGGGAGATAAACTTCCCAACGAAAACCTTTCCTCTCGTTTGTCTTGGAAGTGAGATAGATATAGTTATTGGAGAGGCTTGAATATGTATGTATAAAAAATATGAGAACATACATCAGTATTTTGATTAGATTCATGATCACAACCCATGTAAAAATAATAATCTTAACTCAAAATTGAACCTAAAATTTGCTGCCGGTGTGTTAACATAATGTCGTGAGAAAACCTGTGTGTAGTACTTCATGCTATTGGTGGAACCAGAAATAAGAATAAGCCTTGTATTACCCGGGTGGAACGCACTTTACCCGGCCACCTTAGGTAAAGAAAGAAATGAATTTAAAAATTCATTAGGTTACCTGGTGGTCTAGGGGTAATTTGTCAGACTTCTGTGCTGGGGTGGTCCGGAGTTCAATCCTCGGTCCCGGTCCAGATTTATCTGATTGCCAAACCCTTTCTTCACCTCTGACAAGACGTGTATTAATCCCAACTTGTGAGTGTGTGGAATGCCAGGCCTACACCTTGGTTCGGATATCACGTTAAACTGTAGGTCCTCCATTTCATCTCACAATCACTCTACCATTACACATTAGTGTAAGTGCGTATAACCCGAACGGGTAGTAAGACGCGGTAATGATGATAATAATAAAAATGTATTAACATCGGGCTTTACCCGGGTAAAGTGCGAACTACCCACACGCCTCTGGGTAAAGCTGGTTCCTTTGTTTCGTAAGAGGTTTGAGCAAGCGCCGCAGTTGGCTGATCAGTTAACAATGACTGTCGAGGGTGAAATACGTGTTTCGTTTAAATAACTGTTTGATAGAAGTTTTGGGGGAGTTAATTTATTCAAAGGACTCGAATATTCAGAGTTATACATTCTTGGACAGCAGGCGAGATGTCAACAACTTACTGACCGAACAATAGCATGCATTTCCAGATTGTATTCTTTTCCTGATTTCCAATTTATTGCTAATTAAAATAGTTCCTAAATATTTTAACTCACTAACCTTGTCAAATGATATGTTGTTCGCAGTAATCTCTAAATTGTATTATCCAATCTGTGTTCTCTGTGTGATCATAAACTTAGTCTTTTCAGCCTTCACTTCTAAATCTATTTCCTACCAGCCTTTAGTAAATTGTCTCCATTTCTTTCAACAACTTCCTTATATGTCCCAACAAAGCTAAATCATATATTTAGGCTTGTGCGATAGCTGCAGTGTATCGTCTTCCCTAATCTCTTGCTTTGTCCTAATAGCGTACTTTAAGGCTATATACAAAGATAATGGTAAGTGAACCTCCTTATTTCAACCCATTACGTATTTCAAAAGTGTCTGATAACTGGATTCCAACCCGTAGCTTACCACGCGTATCAGTCAAAGCTGCTTAAGTCCGAAAATGTGAATTATGACAATCCTTTATATTTAAATGATAACGTAAAAATATGCCAACACATATTTATTATTTTGATTGCTTCATTTCCTTCCAGATGCGGTTGGATGAGATAATTATTGATATGACTCTTTAGGCCGTTTGGAATTACGTTTCATATCAAGATGTGGTCGGGTTGTGATTGGTTCTCATGCATGTGTGGGCTAACATGTGGGCCAGATTTCACACTGGAACAAATATTCAATTACTGGCACATTATTTCTATTTTACTTCTTTTTCTGTAATCTATACTTTCCTATAACCTTTTAGTTGCAACCATAAAATGTACACTAGAAACATAAAAGCAGATTATTTTCTCTTTTGGTGATTTAATTTCTGAATTTGTGTGTGCTTAGAGTAGAAGTTTGCTAAATCTCAATATCATAAGCTGTCTTATAGATAGGAACAACGTTGAGTGGTGGACTATTGATAGTACTGGTCAGTAGTTGTTTAAAATCTCCAGTCGAGGGATCAACTGGCTCAGCTAAACTCCAGTTGAGTTACATTACTACGAGTCTCCAATTCAGGCAAAATCCAGTTCAGTTAAACTCAATCTCAGACAACCTCCAACTAAACCAAACTCCATTTCGGCCAGACCGCATTCAAGTCAACTTACAAATAAGCTAAAGTGAATTCCAGATAGATTTCATTTCAGCCAACTTACAACCAAGCTAAACTTAATTTCAGCCAGAGTGCATTACGGCCAACCTATAATTAAGATCAACTGTATTTCAGACAGACTGCATTCAAACCAACCTCCAATTCAGCCAACCTACATTTCAAACATACTCCATTTTAGCCAATCTTTAATTATTCAGAAAAACTCTAATGCCAAATCTGAGGCGCTTTTATACCGTTTAAATAATTAAATAGAGTAATCTATAGAATATGTCTAATTATCTTTACTTCAATTGGTATTTTGTAATTTAGAGGTTTAGGTTTAGTAAATACACAATTAACATACATATACCTACACCGTTGCGGTTCAGGTGGACAAAGACGTCAGCCTCATGTTGGCTTCTAATCTTGTGATGCAAGGTCATGGTTTGAAACCCAAGTGGGTCTAAGGAGATGTGTTATTCTTAATGGTTTTCCAGTCGTCCTCCACGGCAATACGAGGGATCTCCCTGTAAAATTCTACCTTCTGTAACGTTTGTAATAAACGCTACGAAACATTTACCATTTGAAGGACTTCACTGGGTTCCTGAATCACGGAACCAGGGACCATCTAATCGAGTCTGCTACTCGAAGTGACTATGTGTTTGCGCAATGACAAAAACATACCCCAGCGCGGCAGAAGATATTCGTAGACTAATGTGATTTCATGGAGTTCTTGTCCGTCGATAGTTGGGTTCAACAGAACGTGTCATGTTCTTACTTCTCGCCCGCACCTTTGAGGGTAGCGTAGCTATCTCTGATACTATATATTGGCTTGTTATTTGGTTGTAATTTGACTTCTATACTGGGCTTAGACGGCTATGGAGGCCACTCTTTAGATGAATATCGTCTTAGTCGCGCTTCACGCTATTACTATAGGGACACAGTTCACATGTGGTTATTATATGTCTTATTAGTATTGCACGCATGAGCTTTAGGAGACCGTTCACTTATGGTCGTTATGATGTCTTATTTGCTCATGATATACGTTCATGTTTTCCAAATTTCTGCTAGCCGTTGTAACGCTGCAACTGTGCACTTAGCTCAAAGTAGACACGACTTTGCACTAATATCAGATTTTGTACAATGTTTATTCTCTTCTGCTCAAAAGAGCTGTCTTTTTGTAGTTTATACTTGGGAACATTAAAATTTAACTGTATCATTAGAGATATGTAAATAAAATTATTGTTGCCAAGAATGTAAGTTTTCCTTTATGGGTACACTTCATCCCCTCAACCGAACATAGTTTAAATATTGAAACAGTCCGGACTTGCGACCAATCTTGGAACAAAGTAAGCAATTACAAATAATCAGTTTAATATAGGGTCAGGCAGTCAAAGCGCAAGATTCCAGGAAGGGCTGGCGGGCGGTTGTGAGAGCTGGGGACTTGACCTTGGGTGTTTAGACATCCGGAATTTAGTATCCATGGAGCGTTGGTCGAGTGAGCAGCGTGCGTTTGCAGTAAAGGCGTATTACAAAAATGAGGATAATTTCGTTGGCGCTTAACGCGCCTTCCGGCGATAGTTTGGTCCACCCCTGGGGCCTTCCCGTGCCTTCTGCAAAAGCTATCGGCTTGTGGGTGAGAAATTTTGAAGTTACTGCTAGCACGACACAGAAAAGAGGTGGTAGTGAAAAAACCAGCCGGACCCCTGAGAATATTGATCGTGTGCGTGTAGCCTTAGCAAGAAGTCAGCGAAAATCGGCCTGACGTCACAGCGTAGAGCTTGGTCTCAGTTATCGAACCGTGAGAAGGATTCTGAAGAATTATCTCCATTACCACCCATACAATATTCAGGTAGTGCAAGACCTCAAACCTCAAGATTACAATAGCAGAGTACGCTTTTGTCAACAGATGTTAAATCTCATTGAACAAAATGAAAAGAGAGAGTTTACAACTTATGGAGGAGTGACGAAGCCCACTTTCACCTTAGCGGCTTCATCATCAAGCAGAATTTTCTGTTCTAGGCCAAAAATAACCCAAAAAATATACATGAAAAACCCCTCTATTCAGAAAAAGTGACGGTTTTGTGCCTTTATTTTTTAAATGAACACGGTAACATAGTGACAGTGAACTCCGATAGATACGCTGATATGTTGGTAACTTTTCCCTGCCTGCACTCGATGACTATGACCCAGCAGCAAGTTGGCGCAACTTTCCACACTGTCGGAGTTTCAATGAATCTTCTGAGGCTCTCATTTCCTGGTCGTCTCATCAGCAAGTCCGGTGATTATCCATGGACTGCCCGTTCACCAGCCTTGACGGCTCCTGACTATTTTCTCTGGTTTTCAAGTAGAACCCGCCAAGGACCGGGGATAATTTGAAGGAGCGAATTCGGCAAGAGGTCAATAAAAATCCGTTGGAAATTCTTCGCAATGTCCTGGGCAGCTTCGCTCTCAGACTCCGACAATGTGTGCAAAATCAAGGACTCCATCTTACCGACACCATCTTCAGAAAATGAACCTTTTCTAGGTACACTAGTAATTTATACTAAAGTACAATACATTTATGTAAAACAAATTAATTGTTTTCAATTTTTGCGATTTTTTTTTTTAATGTTGCCGTTTGACTGCCTCACCCTCTACAATAAAATATATTTTTGTATCTCCTAATGTTCAAGAAAAGAGTTCGTAGAAAGTGACGGGACTGTTTATTAAAAATACAACAGTGCTGTGGGCTGCAGATGAGTTGCGGCTAGTTGTTTGCCTCCAAAGAAACAGTTGAATTGCGGCTCCACATTTTTAAGCCACATACGAATTGCGACCCAGGCTGTTGACCTAACCTAACATAACATAACCTAAACTAACAAACCTTAAAATCTTTGCCAAAACCATTTAACGACCAGAACTGAGGAAGTTTGGATATTACGTGGGATGTTGTCATGAGACGATGATAATTACTATCTGAAATTTAAGACAGTATAATAGAAAGCACACTGCTAATTAGGTGGAAACAACTCATACCTCTCTCTCTCTCTCTCTCCCCTCTCAGGTGAGTGGGCCGCAATTCGTGCGTGTCTCTCAAAAAGCCCAGCCGTAGCTCGCCTACACAGGCCATGTGCTTGTTGTAGGTCAGTGATGAATATTCAGTGGCAGTCTCGAGGAATATCTTAAAACGATGGTCCAGCATTAGAAACACGCTCGATATTAATGTGGCCTTATCATGGTACCAGGATTTGAAGTCGTGACTCCCACGAATAATGCTTCACGCTCACAGACGTCATCAACCTATCTCTTCCAAGTAGGGCGATATGACTAAAGTTTTTTCTTTCTTTTCATTTAATTCACATTTGGAAATAAAATTAAACATAAAATACATAAACATAACATAAGTTCCATGAATAAGTTTCCTCAATACATTTCTTTGGAATGGTTTGTTTAATATTGTGGTTTTAATTCGAAGAATATTTCATTGGCTATAAATTTATAAAGATAAAAATTGTATCATAATTTTTTTAGAACTGTTAGGGAAAAACCATCGTTATTTCTTTTTCCAGACAACCCGACTTTGTAGCTTCTTTTTATGGTGAACCTTATAAAATATAAATTTGTTTTCAGAAGTATAATCTAGTTTATTTTGAGCTTTATAAACCATTACTTTTAGATATCATCATCGTTTTGATTTATTTATAAAATAGATCATTTTCGATGTTGTTTATTCTTTTTTTAAATTTATTTGAGTTAGTTAACGTGGGCTTTCTGAACCAGCTTATTATACTAGCTCACGACTTATAACATAACTAAAATATAGAACAGAAACCACAACTATGCCCCTGCTACCCCCCCCCCCCCTCCCTCGTTAATTGATCACTGTGAAAAGAGAGACTCACATTTCACCAATCACATTTTTCTACCCTACCGGTAATTGAACCTGGTACTCTTAATAGTTTGGACAGACACGCTATCAACTGAACTTCAATATTATTGAATGTATCATTTATAATATTTTTATTTATTTGAGCTAATATTTAAGGTGATCTATCTATATTAGCGCAAGGCTTATAAATTAACCTAAATCTACTAACAGACCCAACACCTCGGCCATTAATCTATCACTGTGAAAGTATACACTCCCGAATTCCTATATGATAAACCTTTTGGCCATTCCAGGAATTGAAGCCTGGACCTTTGGCTCAGTATTTAGACATACTACCGTACAAGTTGTGTTGTTGGACACCGAATGTGAAGGGACCTGATGTGGAAATAGAAGACAGTTTAAAATCAGATATAAATATGTGTAACTTCAGATATTATGTATATTTTCTTTATTGATATTTTAAATTTTATTTTATTCAAGGTTCAACATATTTTACAAATGCTATCTTAGCTAAATACAACTTGGATTTAATCAAATGTGCGCTAATCACTAGAAATAAATATACTATATACATATATATTGCTATTTTTATCTCATTATTAGCTTCGTGTCCAAACAGGTCTGTATGTGTTTAGCCACATCAATTGACTTGAGGTGATTAAAGATTCATTTTGACACAATATATCCGAATTTTCCGGGAAGGAGAATATAATAACATATATAAAAATACCCTGCGAATGGGAATCGAGTTCTGACCTCCCCATCACAAAGGAACCTGACGTTTAATCTACGCGTCCACTGTTGCGGTTTACTCGAAATGGAATGGCAACAAAATGTAATGTGATGGATTAGATAACCAACATTGAGGATTTATTATATTTGATAGTTACGGTTATTATAGCCGCATCTAAATATCATATTCTCTTAAATAAAATAAAACTACACCTGGATACTGAAATAGAACCCAGGACCTTTTCCTTAGCGTACTAAATCAAAAGTCCCGTTTCAATTCCCGTGTCCAGTTATCATTTTTCAATTTAGATAATAAAATGTAATATATTTGCGCTGCCCTTCTTGGCTTGCCCCTTTTGAACGGCGTTATACCATCAGCTTCACACCGTATCAGCTACGCTAGGAGCGGTTCTTACGAAAACATAGATGGTGTATTAATTACGGCCGCTAAATAAACTCGTTAGCGGGTAATCTACCGTTAAATTGATAACGCTCCATATATCCGATGGATATAGAATTCCTCAGTATAAGAATAAGTTCCTGGGACAGAGTCCGATGTTCGCTTCAAGGTACAGTCACATTTATAAACAATAGCCTGCATCGGTGGCCGAGTAGTCTTAGGCGTGATTCACGATGTCGAATGTGTTTACAGTTACAGGAAGGTTAGTATTCAAATCCTTTCCTGTTGTACTAGAGTTATTTTAGTGGGGTTTTCACTCTACCACCACACAAATGCTAGCACATTTTCTCAAAATCTTCCTTCCTCATCCCTACCCCGTTTATTCAGTATATTTTGATGGCAGATGGGTGGTAAGATGTGGTTCACCAATTACATTCATGTACAGAAAGCTAGAATAAAGATCGTCAAAAATTCTATCTCAATAAATTTGAGCTAAAAGTGGTGAGTTCAATAACGGGCAGACGACGGCGTGTTTGTTCTAAAATTAAGCTTGTAAGTCTTGTTCCAATAAAACCAATTGGTTCATAAATTGTAGGCTAAATACCTATGAATAAAATCTGTACTGGGAAAAAGTTGCAACGATGGTTGATTATCGCGCTAAAATGTTCAAAACTCTTTATTGTTAAAAGTTCTATAGCATTAGGCTTAGCTTTTAATTAAGGATTCACTCGTCAAATGCTATCAACTTCCCATTTATTTTGAGCTTTCGGCGTTTAAGTCCAAGACAAACGTATATTTACCCCCTTCAAATAAAGATGATAAGTTTAAATCTATTCTCCCAGTTATCTATTTGTTGCACCATCCAAAGAGATATACAATCAAACACAAATCAGTGTTCCCATGGAGATGTCGACAAAGAATGATTATACAAATGAATACCTACGCGCGCAGATAAAAGCTGGAAATTCATTAGGAAAATTAGGTTTTCGTTTGAAGTTAATATTCTAGAACCAAAAGTTTAGAATGAGTGCTCCTTTTGTGCAGTTAGGTTCAGTGATTTTATAATAATTCAATTAACATAAAAGAGCTAATCGAACTATAATAAGATATATCCAACCCAAACAAAAGTAAGTTTCTTTAATTTGTTACCCCCTCGGTGGCGTAGTTGGCTAACACGCTTGTCGTGTTGAGCTCGACTGCTGAAGACGGGGAGATCGAGGTTCGAATCTCGGTCAGGTGAACTGGGGGGGTTCCTAAATGGTTTTCCACTCTCCCTCCGCGCAAATGCGGGTTCACTTCCTCTAATTCAACCTTCCCAATTCCTAATCCAGTAGCGTAGTTAGTACTTAAAGTATATAACCCGAACGGGTAGTAAGACGCGTGCTAAATATTATTATAATTATTATTTTAATTTGTTCAAATAATGATTTAATATTTATCGTTGATTTTGTATTATTTTTAGACGTATTAAATAAATTGCTTGAAATCTTTGACGACACTGTTTATGTTAACTATTTGTAGAATATAATGTAACTATGAAAACTGCGCCCTTAATGCTTCCGTCTGGTGCAGTCCTCAATAATATTAAGTCTGCCCTTGTTTGGAAATGTTTCCCCTTCCATCCCTCGAGTTTAGGCATCTTGCCAAACAGATCTATCACCGTGCAGAGTAATATAAGAGCGCGGGTATCCGACTCTATCCGCAATATCCACACCGAGAATATTGGTGGTTTTTTACTTTCCCTCGGCCCCTCTAAGAGAGAAGTATTGTAATCGTTAAAAAAAAAAATCAAACTCTAGATTTTAGAGAATGTCAACGTTTCATGACCCCCTTAAACCTAAGTATTGTTTTTTTGTGATGCCGTCTGTCTGTCTGTCTGTCCGTCTGTCTGTTTGTATTTCAGTCTAGAGTCGAAACCATTTTACTATTCAGGCTTAAACTAGGATTTTTATAAGGTTTCCCCGATGGGTTTTTTTAATTCAAATATTTAACCTTAAAATTAAGAGTAGTTTTTATGGAAGAGCAAAAATGGAAGAAAAAGAAATGATTTTTTCAAAATCTGTTTTAACAATTTTTATTAAATTTTGTATCTCTAAACTGTTTAAAATTACAAAAAAAAAAATCCATTTTCATTTTTACATTAAAATGATTTTGAGGTTGCCTTACATTAGCAGGCATTTTTTAAATTTTGATCATATCTTCGTAACAATTTTAGATACGAAATAACTTATCATTGTAAAGTGGTAGTATTATTGAAATCAAAAATATTTTAATCTGGGATTATATTTTTATAAAACCAATAGTTTCAGAGCTATAAGCAACCATATTTACTTTTTACTCACTTTGCTTGTTGGGGCTCCGCCCCCGAACCCCCATTAAGTTTTCTTTGCGAGTGGATGTAAACTAATGTAATTCCAGAGCATTTTTTTGATAGGTCTTACCGTTTAAGCCACAAGAGACCTCCAAAGAAAGGTCTGCACCAACTTTAAAGTTGCTTGGAGGATAAAAACTTTTTTTTTAACTTTTTGGAATTTTCCCGTAGGTTACAGTCTAGAAGTTTTAAGTTTGCCAAATTTCAAGTTCCTATTTCATCTGGAAGTGGGTAAACATTAATGTCAGTGAGTGAGTCAGCCATGTGGCTTTATAGTAGTAAAATGTAATACTTAGAAATATTAAATAAATCGTTGTGCTCTTTCCTGGACAATAAATGCTCTTTTATCAATGTTTCTGTAAAGTTGCATATTATATGTATTCTATTTGGTTTTTTGTAAATATCCCTATTTTAAGATAAAAGTAAGAGAAAGCTAGTTTGTGCGATGCACTGTACCGTTATTTATCCTCGCGTGTCTAGTTTTATCATGAAGACAATGGGTCAATACTCCACTGGCCCTGTATGTGGTCGAGAGCTTTGAGGACAGTGTGAGACCGTCTATTGGATTCATTAAGGTGTCCGCCTCGGTCGGAGAGAAAGTATCGATCACCGTCAGACCACACGTCTTGAAATACTGTGTCGTTTTCTGCAACTAATTCTCTATTCTATCTAATCTTATACTTCCTTTCACCCTTCACCCTCACCTTTGCCATATAGTAAGAAAATGGGGAAAGAGAACCTCAAAAATTCTTATCTCCAGTAAAGAAGATAGCTCGCTGTTAGTTCTCAAATATTTGCTGTAAGTCTATTTATAATAAGACTGGTATTTTTTAGTACAGCGTCATACTACCCAATTACTGTATTTGCTAGAGAAATACTTTTTTTCATCAAACCTAATCTCATGGCTTCACAAATATCATTAAAAAGTCGTTGAAAAAGGAACTAATGTCACATTTTCGCACATTTTTTTTTTATTAATAAAACTCAAACTATAGGTTTGTTAAGGAAAAAGTACCCCGTAGAAATATTTCAACTTTATTTTGGAGTGAGACATATTTTTCAAATAAAGCATCGTAGAATATAATATTGTGTCTGAGATGAACGTTAACGTGGAAATCTCGCGCTCGCTGGGACGGAACTCTTTTAACTCTTGTTATAGAGAACTCCTAATCAATGTGGCATAATCACACCTTCTCTCGCTTAGCTTGGAAAACCAATACTTGACTCCTCCTTGTCTTTACGGGCGGATACTCTATCAAATCATCTTCCTTCTCACTTTAGGTAATATTGTTTAATTACCTGTAGTTCTTAGCCACTGATGTACATATTCACCTTCATTACCCTGTCCACTTAGAGTAAAATAGTATAAATTGCCCCGCTTAAGTGGCCGCATGGTTTAAGGCGTCACTCTCATGCTATACTGGCCTGCTGATGACGGGGAGATCTTGGTTCGAATCCGAGTCGGTTGTACTGAGGGTGGTTTATTTCATAATTGTTGATCACTCTCCCACTGTGCAAATGTGGCTACACTTCCTGTAAATATAAGCTTCATAATTAGTGGTGAACAGGTAGTAAGACGTCGTGATAAAATATATGTGAGTTGAGTGATTGTTGAGCCAAGGCTCCTAATCTTCTCAAGGAGATACTGGGAGAGGGGAGGAGATCCAGTCAGTGGACCAAGAAAGGAAACCACACACTTAGACGGTTATTCCACAACACCCACACACTAGGCACCCTCGAAATGGTCCAACTTGTTCGTGGAGTTTAAGAAAGGTTCCTTTCATAGCCGTGAACTCGAGCTCGAATAAAACGAGAGGAGACTAAATATATGGCCCGGCTATAATAACCGCCACCATCACAGTTTGATTAGAGTTCTTAAGAGCTGTTTCTTTAATTACTCTTCCCTCTTTTCCTGCGGTCCTTTAAAAAAAATTTGGATTAAAAATGTAATACGTCAGTACGTAATTTAAAATGCAGCCATCTTCTTATTGGAATCCCTCATTGATGATTAATATCTTTTAACCGCGTCTTCTTCATCGTCGGGTATGTACACATTTTAATTACGATAATGGAATTGTGATGAGGAATATTAATTTAAAATCAAATGTACACTAAGTTTTTTTCTTGAAAGGTGTACGTACGTCTTACCTCAACCGGTTACATTACGATCCTTTATTTTATAAGCTGCACCATAGTGGAATAAAGTAAGGTAAGCTCACTAGTTGGGGTTCAAACCCTGACCTCCTTATCATACCTCACAAACCAAATTAGTTGAGACTGACATTTTGTTGGTGTTCCCACCGATACGAGCTTTAGGTTAAGTCAGGTTGTGTAATAACATCACTCTATATCACTCTAATCACTCTATATCACCGATGTCTTTGTATAGAGTCGTTTCCGGGTCTGACTGTAGAGGTGGGGGTCCCTAGTTTGATTCTTGGTGTGGTTGATAAATCTATCGTTTCTGAAATTGGGTTTTCACGTTTCACATTGATGAGTTAACGACCAGGGGGCTGGATGTTGTGTTTGTTTTAGATTTAAGTTAATTTATAAGTCGTGTACTGATATAATCGGTCGGTTCAGAAATTGCGTGGTAAATACTTAAATTGTATATATAAAAGATATAAATAAGTCGAATCAAATAGTTCTCGAATCAAAATATAAAATTTTCTTTTCGAATCTCAAATCCAAATTCGAATCCTCGAATCATTAAAAATGTACAATTTTAGTTAAAATGAGAGCATTTTAATTTTTAATTTTGTAATTTAAAAAAAGTTGTTTAAGGCATTGAAAAATGATAATTTCTTTGCCGTATCTATTACGTCATAAACAACATATATAACTCTCCTTAGTAAATTAATTATTTAAAAAACTTTGGCTTTATAGAGATTGTGCTATCCAACTAAACAGGTCCGTATAATTCCCTTTCCCGATTGCTTAAAATGGTTGGGTCAAGTCAAGGTCTTTATAATAATTGTTTCATTCGAGATCATTTTTATGAATCTCAAACCTCTTGAATATCATAGGATTGGAGGGATTCTAGAATCCCATTTATACTAAACAAGGCGCTAGGAAACTCATAGCCCAAACTGCGCATATAGCTTGTTTGAACCAAAAAGTAATACAAAATCCCTAAACACTAACAACCATAAAATTATGCTAGTATAATTAAATTGCGTTCAAAGTTTCGGCGTACAGAGCTGGGAAGCAAAGCTGTTCAAGCATGCGTGTAGAACAGGTTGCATAGGAGTTAGGCACGTGACACTGTACACGTGTAATGATGGCAAGACCTTTTTGTGACGTAGGACCGTTAATGACGACCCTCAGAACGTATCCACATTTCTAGATGGTCTGGAGTGTTGTTTGATATTAATTGTGGTGTGTTCTGCTGCCTTACTCCAAGATGTCGAGATGTGTAGTGTCACGCACCTAACTTCTTGCAACCTGTTGTACACGCATGCTTGAACAGCTTTGCTCTCCCGGTGCTGTACGCTGAAACAGTGCAGTTTGGGCTGTGAGTTTGCGAAAACTCTGTATATAGGCCTACATATACACTCTAATTATAAATGGGACATTCGAATATTGGTAGTAATAATTTAATGCTTACGGATATTCTAAATTCAAGTATTCAAGATGTAAAAAACTTAAATATGTGTTATTTTACAAAAATATCAATTATAAAAAATTGAGATCTCTATTACTGCTTATTCGTAGTTCAGAACCAACATAAAAATTAGGAATAACAACCAGACCTCATACCAGTAATTTATCACGTAACTGAAGGAATGGATTATAAGGAATAACGTTAACATTTAGTTACTATGTGTGTGTTTTATATTCCACTATATTGTATTCCTATTTCTTCTTTTGTTCATACATTTTTCTAGGCTTCAGATTCGAATTCGAGATTCAAAGGTAATTTGGATATTAGGGATTCATAAGATAGTGGACTCGACCCAACTTTAATATAACAACTAGCAAACTCGAGTGCAAATTTTGCCATAAATATTTAATCAAATTAATAAAACACAAATACACGTAAATTTAGTTTTAAATAAAATGTATTTAAATATGGAAAATCTTATAACATAAAGATTAATTCATATTTTACAAATTAATTGAGAAAATTTCAGTATAGACAACATTATTTGTTGAAATTTCACAACATTTCCAGATATATGCTTCTAGAGAAGGAGGGGGGTTGGATGGGATTGGGGAGGTAAATTATTTCAGGTAGGGTATCAAGGGGTACCCCTACCTGAAGATGGGTTATATAGCCTTTTTTTTTCGTCAACAAGGTAAGAGACCACGTTTCGCACCCATAGAGAAAAACTGGTAAAACTATTGTTTTGTATAGGCTTAGTTTTACATTTCTTGACAGCAGGCGAGATGGCTGTTCTAGAGATACGTCTGGGGAGTTGGGGGGAGGGGGGGGAGGACAAAGGAGTTGAACTTTTCGACAACTGGAAAATGGTAAAAGTTGTTGTAATTTTAACAGCGGTTGCAAATCTTCAGGTCAATATATTTCTACTAAAGTCCTCATTTGTCAATACATAAAATAGTTCGATATTGGGTCTTATAAGAATATACACTTTCGTATTAAACATAACATTAAATTGGAAGAAAATTAATGCATATCGAAATCCAACAAATAATGGTGACCTCCCATCTTGTGTACTCAAATATTCAGGCGTTATTATTAAGTAAATATTATTTTTGTTTGTCCCACCCTGTATACTGAACATAAAAAATGAATCTCTTACGATTTTCAATCGCTAGCGTCCTTTCCACCTTCTTTTTTAAAGTGGGAACAACCGCCATAGCACACACTTTCAAATGAACTAACTAATTAACTAGGTTGGGTTAGGTTAGGTTAGGTTAGGTTAGGTTAGACGTGGACTTGGTTGAAGGAGGGGAAGAGGAATTGAAGATGACACAGTGACGTGGACTTACCCTAGTGGACGAGAGATGAACGCTTCACTCGGGAAGAGGGCGTGGTAAGATTACGAGCGATTCTTCTTTCTTTCTTTCTTTCTTGATTGTTCAATTCACAAGATGGGCATGAACCTAAATAATTATGTAAAATACCTCTGCAAGTTTTTTGCAGGTTTCTTTTCACTTCTCAATGATGGTTTGTCGGTGGGGCGCGTGCGTATCGTTTTGATTTGAATTATGCCAGGGACATGTCCCCGGTACCTTAAATAAAACAGTCAAGATGGAAAATGTTATTTTAATTTTGTTTATTTATGTCCCTTGTCACTTTAAAAGAAAGAAAAACAATAGCTGACTTCCATTCCCCTCCGCTGAAACGATTGTTCTGTTTGCTTCTTCCCTCGTTCTAGTTTTCTTATATTATCTTTCTCTCATATTATTATTTATACCCTTTCACACCATTATTTACTTTTCTTTAGGTGGGAGTTTGGGGAAAGTGAGTTAAGAATAATGTGGTTTTTTAGTTTTTATCAAAACACTTTTTTTCCTTAAAATAAATCGAATATTCCTCCAGTAGAAAAAGAGATTATCATTTTCTTCATCGGTGACCTTGACTGTTATTAATATCTGTCAAAGGTGTTCTATAATTTAGTGAGAGCTTTTTATCTTCAATTAAAAAGTGTCTCGTCAAATGCTATTGATATGTTGACAGATATCCAACAACTGTAGATATCATCCACAATGTGAAGAACATTAAACTTTAAGTTTCTACTGGATAAATATTTGATTCTTTTTACTGAAAAAATTATATGCTATAAAAACTGTAAAAACACTCATCTTAAATTGCGTTCCATACATCCAGTATTAACATCAACAAATGAACTGCATGTCAACAAACGCTGTCATGTTCTGCAGTGATAATTTGTAGATTTATATCACTCTACCGTTGACTCGTTCTTAGAATACTTGTATCAAATTAATGCTTGTAATGTTCCGTGAGCGCCTGCATCAATGGAGAATACAATCTGCGGTACAATTGTGTACGTTGAGATAACTACCTCTATAAAATCAAGGCGAACCACCTCTGTTTTAGCTCGGGAGGTCGCGAGTAAGATTACTAAAGGTTACGAGGCTCGTTCAGTTGTTTATTCTGGTATAGAGAGCTCGTTCCAGTGAATGAGTAGAAAGGAGCAGTGAATGAAGATCTACGTAGTATTTGTTGGGGGGCTTTATTATATAGCATTTGTGTCCAAAAGCTCTCAATGAAGACACTCACCAGTGACATCTAAAACAAGTGAAGACCCTCATTAGTGTCGTATAATTCTCCTAAATACCACCTTAATAGCAAATACAGTGCTCTATAGATTGCCTTAATATCCTATATAGCACTCTATAACTCACCTGAAGATCTTCAATAGTGCTCTATACTCACCTTCATATTATAGATAGTGATTTATAAATCACCTTTAGATTTTAGATAGGCTTATAATTCACCATTTAATATTATAATATGATAGTGCTTTATAACTCACCTTCATATTATAGATAGTGCTTTATCAATCACATGCAGATTATAGATAGTGCTTTATAAATCACCTACAGATCATAGATAGTGCTTTATAACTTACCTGCAGATTCTAGATAGTGCTTTATAAATCACCTGCAGATCGTAGGAATAGAAATTTATAGTTTGTGAGAAATTGGCTGTGAAATTAATTTACTATTTTTTATCTTTATTATGTGATTCATTGCAACAACTCACCAAAGACCTTCAATAATTGTCAATATCTCGTGTTTTCAAAATTCGGTAGAGGAGTGATCATGGCCTTGCAATATAGCTCACACAGCCAGGTTTATAAATACAGGAATGTCGTAAATAACTAATTGATTCAGACAGTCTAAACCACTGATGGTAACCAGTATCCCCCACCGAGGTTAGAATAGCGGCTTCAGAGCGTTTAAACCTTCCAATGAGAGATAATATATTCGAAAATTAATGGTGCAGTGCTCTATAAAAATGTTCTCACCCCATTATCTAAATTATTAGAACCATTGCTCGTGAGATATTTGAGACAAAATAATAATAGACACTGTTACATAAATATATTAAGGAAAAATTCAACATCTCTGTTCATTTAAAAACATATCCATTTCTCAGTCTTAAATTTTATAAACATACTGGTCAATATCTCACTAAATATTTTTTTAATTTAATACATCTCAAACAAATTTGATTTTTTTATCATTAATAGTAAGATAACTTTAAAATAATCATTTATTTTGTAATCTAAAATAGTTGCAAACATAGGATTAAATTTGTAAATTTACTATCATATAAAAAAAATACCCTCAAAATAGTTTTGATGGGAAATTGAGAATTTCTATTTGGTTTATAATGTTAAACAATGCTTGA
The DNA here is from genome assembly GCA_039000515.1 of Timema cristinae. Taxonomy (NCBI): domain Eukaryota; kingdom Metazoa; phylum Arthropoda; class Insecta; order Phasmatodea; family Timematidae; genus Timema; species Timema cristinae. The sequence continues at coordinate 122,403,100 of JBCFYV010000012.1, read as the reverse complement.
ATACGAGATGTAATCAAAATCGTTTGACCCGATTTTGAGAAGTTTGATTCTCTTCTCTTATTTGTTCTCGTCCATAAGTAAAAACCATTAATTCTAAATTTAGATATTTAACTCTGAAAATTCCCTCCTTGGAACCTTATAAAAACCCTAGATACCAAATTTAAGTTTGATCGATAAAATGGATTAGGCTCTGATCCTGGTAGCAGACGGATGGTATTGAAAACTAAATTTTTTTTTTTAGGTTTGTGTGGTCATGAAACGTTGACATCCATCCAAATCTTTAGTTTAAATTTTTGTTTAACGATCACAATACTTTCTCTTTCCCAAGAATTCACGAGAAATTTAAAGAGTAAAAACCCGCCTCAGTGTCGTAGTTAGCTAACGCGCTAGTCGTATTGAGCTAGACTGCTGAGGACGCGAGATCGAGGTTCGAATCTCGGTCCGTGAACTGGGGGTGACTTTTCCTAAATGGTTTTCCACTCTCCCTCCACGCAAAGGCGAGTTCAATTCCTCTAATTCAACCTTCTTAATTCCTAATCAATTAGCGTAATTAGTACTTAAAGCGTATAACCCAAACGGGTAGTAAGACGTGGTGCTAAATAATAATAATAATCTAATAGTAAAACTTTAAGTCATACGCAATGTATTATTAACTTTAATTAGATGAAGTGAACCCGCATTTGCGTGGATGGAGAGTGGAAAACCATTTAGGAAAACCACCCCCAGTTCACCCAACCGAGATTCGAACCTCGATCTCCCCGTCCTAATAATAATAATAAAGAGTAAAAAGTCGGAAGAAGTTATCGTCTATTTCTCTTTCACGTCTCCGGAGATATATTACGTGTTTTAAAGTAACGGGCCGCCTTCCACCTTCATTCATCGTGAGAGTTCTCTCTCTCTCTCCATCTATCTCCGTCGGAGAGCGCCATCTTCAATGGCTCGGTGCGGGCTGCTCGCTATTGATTCAGAGGCAACCCCCTCTGGAAAGGTCACGTGACGAGAGTGACGTCATACCTGCACGGATCGAACACCCCCCCCCCCCCTTATCCCCTCAACACCCACCCCTCCTTTCCACCGGTGGCTGGAATCTAACGATGGGGGGGGAGGGGGGAGTAGAAAAATAGCCAGTTAACTCTCCTGGTTTCATTTTGGGGAGTACAAATTATAGGGTTGGATGGTTGTACTGGGTTATTTTGAGTTCTATGGCTGACCATGATTTTGGATCTGCTTTAACGTCTCTAAAACAAGAAGAAAAAGAAGAATATAGTTTTACAACCCATCCACGGGGCTACGCATTTTCCATACGCAATAGGGTAGGAGTGAGGAAGGTAGAATTTATAGAAACTGTACTCGCATGCGCGTGGAGGGATATTGAGAAATTATTTTAGAAAAATAGTATATATAGCCTATATATTATTACAGCCTTTTGTTATTAGAACCCCAAACTATCTGGTACCAGAAAAACCAGACTAGGGGATGTTGATGTTTATTCCTCATACCCATCGGTTGGTGGGTATTTAAGGAACGTGAGTTCATGGCAGTGTTTATGACAAAACATTATTTTGGCTCAAAATAAATAAAATACTTATCCAGTAGAAATATAAATTTAAATTTTTTTTTTACACGGTGATATCAACATTTGTTGAATATCTGTAATGAACATTTTATCATTTGATGCGAAACTTTTTAAATGAAGAGAAAAAGTGCTCATTTAATTCCAGAACATCCTGGACAGATATTCAACAATTGTTGATGTCACCGTGAGAAGACAATTAAACTCTGTGTTTCTACTGGAGAAATACTGTATCTATTTTAGGCCCAAAAAAATTATTTTATTAAAACTGCAAAGAAATTTTACTCTTTTTTCGCGTTTTCTAAATACTCATCTTAAGAGATAGTTAAATGCATGTATATTATTGTATATTGGATATATCAAGAATTATTTTTCAGAATTACAAAATTTGTTGCCTGAAGTTAGTAAAAAAAAGTATTTAAGCGATGAGATAAAAGGGCCTATTTTTTAATTATAGTTTTGTTATTGGGGTAATTTAGTGTACACTTTCTAAACATACATAATATGTAAACAGCCGACTTATAAAATAGCTTAATCTTGGAAAGTACAACTAAAATTATACCTAGTCAGAACTCTCGTAAATTTTCTCACAAGGATTAAAGAAACGTTCTTCTTAAATATGGCAGGTTTTTTTAGTTTTTTTTAGCACCACGTCTTACTACCCGTTCGGGTTGTACGCTTATGTACTAATTACGCTAATGGTTCTAGGGAATAGGGATGTTATATTTATAGGAAGTGTACCAAGCAATTTTGTAAAGACCACCCTTAATCCACCCAGTCGAGATTCGAACCTCTATCTTCCCGTTATAGGCAGTCTAGTCTACCGCGAGAGTAGCAAGTTAGATCACGCGGTCACCGAAGTTGGTGATAGTTTATGAAATACAATTATTATTATTATTATTAGCACCGCGTCTTACTACCCGTTCGGGTTATACGCACTTACGCTAATGTGTAATGGTAGGGTGATAGTGATATGAAATGAAGGACCTACAGTTTAACGTGGAATCCGAACCACGGTGGAGGCCTGGCATTCCCATGAAATACAATTACGAAATAATGTTGGTAATTAATCTTTTAAGAGACAAAATTATATAATTTGGCTATCGTTGATTGTGCTCCAAGGGGGTAACACGGTTGTTAAAGGTGGGGTAATTTCTTGCCATCAAGATCTCGGGGTGGTTACAAATCAAAAATAAATTTATCTTTGAAATATGATAAAGATATTAAAATATGTTTTTATATGTTAGGTAAAAATTCAATTAGCAAACCATAGAAAGAATTAAAACATATAAAAATAATTAAAATTTATAAACATATTTTCAAATAAATATAACTCACACGTGTGATGACGTGGTCTTGCAACAAATTGAATTGCCAGTGACGGTAAATTGGCTACGCCTGTGTTGGTGCCCACTGTATATTCAGATCCTTATTATTATTCCAAGGAAGGTAAATATTTATATTTACAAAACTTGTTTATTCTATTTCTTTTCAAGTAATTATTTTTTGTTTAATTTTTATCTCAGCAGAAGAGATATCAGGTCAATGACTAGCCTAACCTAGCCTAACCTAACCTAACCTAACCTAACCTAACCTAGCCTACCAATATTCCTTCATACTAGTAGTTCCGACACAGGACCGATCACGATATAAACGTCATATACGTCCCCTTAATGACTTCCAGGCGCTATTATCACGGCCTTGACTCAACTAAGGGCACGAACAACACGATTCCGGTCAATTTGAGGTCTTGGTTGTGTCCTTGGAGCATGTTTACACAGTCACTGACGTTAAGTGTTTTTGAAGGAGGTGTGATAATAGGTCAGTGTTTTTAAAGGAGGCGCGTGTAAAGGTCAGTGTTTTTGAAGAAGGTGTGAGAATAGGTCAGTGTTTTTGAAGGAGGCGCGTGTAAAGATCAGTGTTTTTGAAGGAGATGTGATAATAGGTCAGTGTTTTTAAAGGAGGTGTGAGAATAGGTCAGTGTTTTTAAAGGAGGCGCGTGTAAAGGTCAGTGTTTTTGAAGGAGATGTGAGAATAGGTCAGTGTTTTTAAAGGAGGTGTGATAATAGGTCAGTGTTTTTGAAGAAGGTGTGAGAATAGGTCAGTGTTTTTGAAGGAGGCGCGTGTAAAGATCAGTGTTTTTGAAGGAGATGTGAGAATAGGTCAGTGTTTTTAAAGGAGGTGTGATAATAGGTCAGTGTTTTTGAAGAAGGTGTGAGAATAGGTCAGTGTTTTTGAAGGAGGCGCGTGTAAAGATCAGTGTTTTTGAAGGAGGCGCGAGAATAGGTCAGTGTTTTGAAGGAGATGTGATAATAGGTCAGTGTTTTTGAAGGAGGCGTGAGAATAGGTCATGTTTTTGAAGAAGGTGCGAGTAAAGGTCAGTGTTTTTGAAGGAGGCGTGAGAATAGGTAAGTGTTTTTGAAGGAGGTGTGAGAATAGGTCAGTGTTTTTGAAGGAGGTGCGAGTAAAGATCAGTGTTTTTGAAGGAGATGTGAGAATAGGTCAGTGTTTTTAAAGGAGGTGTGAGAATAGGTCAGTGTTTTGAAGGAGGTTTGAGAATAGGTCAGTGTTTTTGAAGGAGGTGTGAGAATAGGTCAGTGTTTTTGAAGGAGATGTGAGAATAGGTCAGTGTTTTTGAAGGAGGTGCGAGTAAAGATCAGTGTTTTTGAAGGAGGTGTGAGAATAGGTCAGTGTTTTTGAAGGAGGTGTGAGAATAGGTCAGTGTTTTTGAAGGAGGCGTGAGAATAGGTCAGTGTTTTTGAAGGAGGCGTGAGAATAGGTCAGTGTTTTTGAAGGAGGCGCGTGTAAAGGTCAGTGTTTTTGAAGGAGATGTGAGAATAGGTCAGTGTTTTTAAAGGAGGTGTGAGAATAGGTCAGTGTTTTGAAGGAGATGTGAGAATAGGTCAGTGTTTTTGAAGGAGATGTGAGAATAGGTCAGTGTTTTTGAAGGAGGTGCGAGTAAAGATCAGTGTTTTTGAAGGAGGCGTGAGAATAGGTCAGTGTTTTTGAAGGAGGCGCGTGTAAAGGTCAGTGTTTTTGAAGGAGATGTGAGAATAGGTCAGTGTTTTTAAAGGAGGTAGTGAGAATAGGTCAGTGTTTTGAAGGAGATGTGAGAATAGGTCAGTGTTTTTGAAGGAGGTGCGAGTAAAGTCAGTTGTTTTTGAAGGAGGCGTGAGAATAGGTCAGTGTTTTTAAAGGAGGCGCGTGTAAAGGTCAGTGTTTTTTGAAGGAGATGTGAGAATAGGTCAGTGTTTTTAAAGGAGGTGTGAGAATAGGTCAGTGTTTTTGAAGGAGATGTGAGAATAGGTCAGTGTTTTGAAGGAGATGTGAGAATAGGTCAGTGTTTTTGAAGGAGGTGCGAGTAAAAGATCAGTGTTTTTGAAGGAGGCGCGTGTTAAAGGTCAGTGTTTTTGAAGGAGGCGGTGTAAAGGTCAGTGTTTTTGAAGGAGGCGTGATAATAGGTCAGTGTTTTTGAAGGAGGTGCGAGTAAAGATCAGTGTTTTTGAAGGAGATGTGAGAATAGGTCAGTGTTTTTAAAGGAGGTGTGAGAATAGGTCAGTGTTTTGAAGGAGGTTTGAGAATAGGTCAGTGTTTTTGAAGGAGGTGTGAGAATAGGTCAGTGTTTTGAAGGAGGTGTGATAATAGGTCAGTGTTTTTGAAGGAGGCGTGATAATAGGTCAGTGTTTTTGAAGGAGGCGCGTGTAAAGGTCAGTGTTTTTGAAGGAGGCGCGAGTAAAGATCAGTGTTTTTGAAGGAGATGTGAGAATAGGTCAGTGTTTTTAAAGGAGGTGTGAGAATAGGTCAGTGTTTTGAAGGAGGTTTGAGAATAGGTCAGTGTTTTTGAAGGAGGTGTGAGAATAGGTCAGTGTTTTGAAGGAGGTGTGATAATAGGTCAGTGTTTTTGAAGGAGGCGTGAGAATAGGTCAGTGTTTTTGAAGGAGGCGCGTGTAAAGGTCAGTGTTTTTGAAGGAGGCGTGAGAATAGGTCAGTGTTTTTGAAGGAGGTGCGAGTAAAGATCAGTGTTTTTGAAGGAGATGTGAGAATAGGTCAGTGTTTTTAAAGGAGGTGTGAGAAGGTCAGTGTTTTGAAGGGATGTGAGAATAGGTCAGTGTTTTTGAAGGAGGCGTGAGAATAGGTCAGTGTTTTTGAAGGAGGTGCGAGTAAAGGTCAGTGTTTTTGAAGGAGGCGCGTGTAAAGGTCAGTGTTTTTGAAGGAGGCGCGTGTAAAGGTCAGTGTTTTTGAAGGAGATGTGAGAATAGGTCAGTGTTTTTAAAGGAGGTGTGAGAATAGGTCAGTGTTTTGAAGGAGGTGTGATAATAGGTCAGTGTTTTTGAAGAAGGTGTGAGAATAGGTCAGTGTTTTTGAAGGAGATGTGAGAATAGGTCATGTTTTTGAAGAAGTGTGAGAATAGGTCAGTGTTTTAAAGGAGGTGTGAGAATAGGTCAGTGTTTTGAAGGAGGTGTGATAATAGGTCAGTGTTTTTGAAGAAGGTGTGAGAATAGGTCAGTGTTTTTGAAGGAGGTGCGAGAATAGGTCAGTGTTTTGAAGGAGATGTGAGAATAGGTCAGTGTTTTTGAAGGAGGCGTGAGAATAGGTCAGTGTTTTTGAAGGAGGTGCTGATAATAGGTCAGTGTTTTTGAAGGAGGTGTGAGAATAGGTCAGTGTTTTTGAAGGAGGTGTGAGAAAGGTCAGTGTTTTTGAAGGAGTGTGAGAATAGGTCAGTGTTTTTGAAGGAGGTGTGAGAATAGGTCAGTGTTTTTGAAGGAGGTGTGAGAATAGGTCAGTGTTTTTGAAGGAGGTGTGAGAATAGGTCAGTGTTTTTGAAGGAGGTGTGAGAATAGGTCAGTGTTTTGAAGGAGGGTGAGAATAGGTCAGTGTTTTGAAGAGGTGTGAGAATAGGTCAGTGTTTTTGATGGAGCGCGAGTAAGATCAGTGTTTTTGCTGTTTTCATAACAAACCATTTTTATCAGCAAAATATATCAAATATTTCTAGAGTAGAAACATATGGTCTAATTTTCCACACATGTATATCAACACACAGGTTGTAAATCAAGAGAATATCCGTCTGGATGAAACCACAATTTCACTAATTTTTTATCTTAGTTTAAATTGAACCCATGAACACGGGAATCTAACCAGGGACCCTTTGGCTAAGCCTACCATGGCTCTACCACTGATCTACCTAGGATTTACCCCGTGTTCAGGATCATTATTCACTCGTAGTTTTAGTCTGATGATTGTATTATTTGATAGCTCACGAAATTAAATGATCGCTCCTATGTAGCTCATGACTCCCGGACGTCCATTACAGACTCAGCCTTAAACTATGAGTAAATACTTACCCTTAAACACGTGACGAATCCTGGATATCTCGGTGGTAGAGCGTTGGTGTGCTGAGCCAAAAGTCTCGGGTTCGATTCCTATATCCAGGTTTAAAGTATCAACTGATTTAAAATTATATAATTTATTTATTATTATTTATTATTTATATTAATTGATCTACAAATATTTTCTGTAATGAGCATATTAGTATTGATGAGAAACTTATTTTTTAAATTAAGAGAAAATTCTCAAGACAGATATTCAACAACTGTCGATATCACCATGGGAGGAAAATTATACTCTTCTGTTTGTACTGGAGAAATATTTTACTTGGGTTCGGCCAGACTGACAAGCGAGCGAGTGACTGAGCAACTGCGTGGCCAGACTGGCGAGTGAGCGAGTGACTGTGACTGTTTGGCCAGACTGACGAACGAGCGAGCTGAGATGCGTGGCAACTGACGAGCAGCGAGTGCTGAGCGACTGTTGGCCAACTGACGAGCAAGCGAGTGACTGAGCGACTGCGTGGCCAGACTGCGAGTGAGCGAGTGACTGTTTGGCCAGACTGACGAGCGAGCGAGTGACCGAGCGACTGCTGGCCAGACTGGTGAGTGAGCGAGTGATGAGCGACTTTGGCAAACTGACGTAGCAAGCAAGTGACTGAGCGACTGCGTGGCCAGACTGCGAGTGACGAGTGACTGTTTGGCCAGACTGACGATGCGAGCGAGTGACTGAGCGACTGTTTGGCCAGACTGACAAGCGAGCGAGGGACTGAGCGACTGCGTGGCCAGACTGGCGAGTGAGCAAGTGACTGAGTGACTGTTCGGCCAGACTGACAATCGAGCGAATGACTGAGCGACTGTTTGGCCAGACTGACAAGCGAGCGAGGGACTGAGCAACTGCGTGGCCAGACTGGCGAGTGAGCGAGTGACTGTTTGGCCAGACTGACGAGCGAGCGAGTGACTGAGCGACTGCGTGGCCAGACTGACGAGCAAGCGAGTGACTGAGCGACTGCGTGGCAGACTGACGAGTGAGCGAGTGACTGTTTGGCCAGACTGACGAGCGAGCGAGTGACTGAGCGACTGTTTGGCCAGACTGACAAGCGAGCGAGGGACTGAGCGACTGCGTGGCCAGACTGGCGAGTGAGCAAGTGACTGAGTGACTGTTCGGCCAGACTGACAATCGAGCGAATGACTGAGCGACTGTTTGGCCAGACTGACAAGCGAGCGAGGGACTGAGCGACTGCGTGGCCAGACTGACGAATGAGCGAGTGACTGAGCGACTGCATGGCCAGACTGACGAGCGAGCGAGTGACTGAGTGACTGCGTGGCCAGACTGACAGCGAGCGAGCAACTGGCGACTGCGTGGCCAGACTGACGAGAGAAAGCATGATTATCAGTTAGATCTCGATAGTTGTTGACGAGAGGCAAAGGTTCGAATCTTGGTTCAATGAACTGATGGTGGTTTTTGGCAAGTGATTTATTGGTGTGGTTTTCCCATCCTCTCTCCCCACTAATGGGGATTCTTATTTGTCAAGGCCTACTTTGATTATAATATTGAAGTAATTTAACAAAGCAGTTAGTAGCAAGTGTGCTAAACCTAACAATAATAATAAAAATGTCAAATTGACAAGTTTTCCAGCACTCAATGAACCAACAATACATAATATTGCCCAGCGCCTGTAAACTAGATTGTTCCGGTTCAAGCGCTCGCTCCAGTCTGGCCATCCCCTTAAAGAAAGTGTAGAAACGATTTGGGATCTGCAGACTTTTGGTAAGTTTTTAAGTCGAGCTAGGCCTGAAACGGTTTGATGATCCCTGACCTAGGGCATGACTCTCGCAATAAACTAGACGGCCGATCACAGAGATATCGGGGTTCGAATCCCAATATGAATAATAATAATTTTCCACCATCCCCCCACGTAAATGTGGGTACACTTCTAAATTAAAACATTCCGATTCCTAACACACTAGCCTAATTAGTTCACAAGTCAAACGTAACAAAAAGAATACCTCATAGTTCTTATTGTTTGTGGTAACGCGTCGTCTTGAGGTAAAGTGCTCGTCTTAGAACCCGATGTTCGTGGCTTCAAATCCAACCGAGGTTGACAGATTTTTCTTGAGTGAAAAATATCTGTAGCACAACCTTCTTCGGATAAGTGAAGCCGTTTGTCCCATATCGATTGTGGCATGTAAAATAACCCTGTAAGGTATGTGAAAATATCTTTCACGACAAAATTGGTAGGCTCTTTCACTCTCACTCATAGAAATAATCAGTCAGTATGTTAAATATCTCAAATAAATAAAAATATATTAAGCCGTATTAAATCGTACTAAAAAAATATTAGCAAAGAGAACTTTTTTTAAATTCTCAAAAGAGAAAAACATTTCGATTAGTTCTATATTCTATAGACTCTATCTATTACGGCTGTGTGAGAGAGATGAAGAATGATATAGTGAAATGGCTTATCTGTCCAGACCCAACGTATAGTTTCTATCTCTCTCTAACTAAAAGAGGAGAGGAGAGCAAATGTTCTAGAAACTTCCTCTCCCCACTCTCTTGTTTCGGATAGACCTCTTTAACCATTACATTTGTTTTATTGTTGTTAACATAGTCTAAATGTTTTTACTTGATCATGACTTTTTAAATACACTTTTAATTATTTTAATAGATGACGAAACAAGTTTTTAAAAATATCTCAAGTTAAATAATTGTATTTTACTTTCCAAGGGTAATTAACAGTATCTTATTACCAGGGTTCGGATTTTGATGAGATTTCATATTTTTTTATCACAGAAAATGCTCATAAGTATATAAACTCTGTTAATGATCACCTGGTTGTGGAAATATATTTTTATAGGTCATTTTTTGTCATTTTGGAATTTTAGATCATATTTTATTGGTTTTCATTCCTTTAAAATAATTTTTAGGCATTTTTAGGAATTTATGAGTCATTTTTAAGCATTTTTGATTAAATTTAATACATTATTTTCTAATAAGTATATTTTTAAACACTATCTATATTTATAAATGCATACATCTTACATCTTTACATCACTCAGTTGTCGGAATGAGAAGATAATGTAGGCATTGAACTTTGTATCCTCTTTGCTTGTATGGTTCTGAAATCCACATTCCTGGAGAGGGTTGCGTTAGGTTGGGGGTGCTTTAGGGGGATGCGGGGCCAGCTATTACTTTTGAAATAGATATTTGTAAACCAATATTACATTTAACAGAATGCAAGAGTTTACTTGTTAAAGACTTTTCATTACATATGTATTTTTTTAGTTTTGTAAAGCGCGTGTTTAATTATTTAGTTGTGTAAATATATTACAACTATTCGTTTGTAATTTTATTTATTTTTTTAAACTAGAAAACATTTTTTAGAGTTATTATGTCGTTTTTTGATCACTTTTCGGCCAGTAAAATTTAGGCCCTCATTACTTATTTAATCTATGTCCCATGTCATTAAAAACTAATGAGTTCATTGACGCACTCACAAAATTAGGCCTCCTATCTTGAGCTAGTTCTAACCAGTCCACCTCATTACACCCTATCCCAATCTTGAGCTAGTTCTATCCAGTCCACCTCATTACAACCCATCCCTATCTTGTCTTATAATAGACAGTAAATTAGTCACCTAATTTTAATTATTAATAAACTCATTATTAGTTATTAATTGAATATTGACTGAAATCTAAGGTTCTATTCAAATAATTAATATAAAACTATTTACGTTATTGTATGATATATATATTGTATAATATAAATGAAGTAATAATTCTTTGAAGTGTAAAGTCAGATGGTTATGTAATGTGTTTAAAAGCAGGATTTATTTAACACCGTTTGAGATATTCGCATATGTAATTAATGCCAGGATTTTAGGAGGGACGGAGGTTGAATTTCAAACAAAGTGTACCTTAATTTGTGTGGAGAGATGATAGAAAACCATTTAGGAATAAACAATTTCAGTACACCCTACCGGGCTTTTAGCCCCGATCTCACCTTTGTCGGCGCTCCAATCTACTATGAGAGTGATGTTTTAGACCATTCGATCATCAAAGTGGGTCATGATGTATTAACTATTTTACTAAATTGTCCCAGAAGATATTCTTGCACACCCTCCACCACGTTGTCGCTAATTACTGACACACTAATTAACTTCATGGGTTGTCTGCAGGCGCCAGGGTGAACGGCGGACAATGGAACTAACTTGATGCCTCCATACGGTAAAGGTATTTCAATCTCAAAGTCTAGGTGTAATTTTGAAAGATAAATTATACCTACTTATGTTAAAAATCATTACATAAATAAAATTATCATTTTTAAATTTATTTTTTCACTGCATTTAGGCTATTTAGATAGCGTGAGGAATTAGTAAGGTTGAACTTATTGAAGGTGATCCCAGATTTTCGTGGGTTTTAAGGCAGAAAACAATTTAGGAAATATCCTCCTCATAATAACCCACCGAGATTCGAATTCTGACCTCATCGTCACCAACAAATCAGAATAGTTTATATTGTCATGTTATATCGTGAAATGTTTCTAGTCTACTATATCAATAATGAGAATAAAGCTTACATAAACACGCACGCACTTACTTACTGAATCATCACGCTACTTTCATTCTAAACAGTTTTGCGTGTACTTACAAATTATTGTAAGTTCAGAGATTTGTGTCTCCAAGCAAATAGAAATCGTGCGTGTGTTAAATAATGCACCGGCACCCATATTAAGTACAAGGTAAGTTGAGAGGCAGTTTGAGATAGTAAACGCCTACTTTTAAGACTTCACACTGAAATCTTCGCTGGTTGAGTGCTATTAAGCTCGATTCACATATTTCATCAAAAATATAGAGTACACCCTGTTTGAGTGTCACAGCAATTCACATGTTAACAGAAATGTGATTTAGGTTAGAAGAACACCATCTGGTGGTTACTAAAGTTACTAAAATTATTGTTGTTGTTATTATTATTAACACCACGTCTTACTACCCGTTTGGATTATACGCACTTACGCTAATGTGTAATGGTAGGGTGATTGTGAGATGAAATGGAGGACCTACAGTTTAACGTGGAATCCGAACCACGGTGGAGGCCTGGCATTCCCCACATTCACAAGTTGTAGTTAATGCAAGTCTGGTCAGAGGTGAAGGAAGGGTTTGGTAATCAGATAAATTTGTGTCGGAACCGAGGATTGAACCCCGGACCCCCAAAACAGAAGTCTGATACCATACCCCTAGACCACCAGGTCACCAGAGTTACTAACACAACTTTAGTATATTCATACTTCAAGCCATGTATCTGCTGCTGTCTCTTTTAATTGATATCATTACTTCCTATAAGATAGCACACATACTATAGTTCAGTGTTACCAATAAACCTGGCTACGAACCTAGAGATCCCGGGTTCAATTTCCGGCTGGTACCTTAGGTAACTCTTTGGAAAGGGAAATTGTCCCAACTGTCACCAGTGTTTTGTTAGTTATGCTTAAGTTAGGTTTAGGTGTTTCCATCATACTATCACCCTCACACTCACTATCACCCTCCTACTCACTATTACCCTCATACTCACTATCACCCTTATACTAACTATCGCCACCATACTCACCCTCACACCCACTATCACCATTCCCTGGACAACGATACATTAATACTGGCTAATCTTTCCACTACTGGGCTAAGAGTGGTGTAGGTTTATATATTTATACATGATGGGTGTTTTCAAATTAATCGATTGTGTCACGAAACAAACTTAAACCAAACAAGAACATTATAAATCATTTCAAATTCACTTTGAGCAGACAAAGCCGATGAGTCTGAAATCTTATTGGCTTAAAGCTCGTCACGTGAGTGCGTGTACGCTTCGCTTTGGGGTTTTTTTGTGTGTTTTTTTTCGAACGTGTGAATCAACAGTGAAGCGTCACTTTCGCAACAGACTGGACCGTGGAGATCTGGGTTCACAATAGTTTTTCCACTCTCCCTCCACACAAGTTCGGGTACCCTTCCTCTAAACTCAATCTTCCTCAACACTTAGACCGTGTCCATGGGTACGCCGCCCCAAGGACCTACACTAGAAGGTTTGTCCTGTTCTAACTCTCTACCCACATGTTATAGATACAATTCGTAGGGGATTGTCTGCATGTAGCGTGTCACTCGTAGCGTCAAACACAGAGGTGTGGAAAACATCGCATGCGCCGATAGTGTGTCTGTCTGTCTGTTTGTCTGTCTGTCTGTCGTATTTCCCTACTCCCCGACACACCGCAGTTTTAACTTGATTTTAAATAACCACAAGCTGATTACTAATATAATAAGATTAATTAAGGGAAATACAGTACCATTTTTTATAGGAAGGAACTTTTAGAAAGTGGGGTGACCTGGTGGTTTAGGGGTAAGGTGTCGGACCTCTGTGCTAGGGGTCCGGGGTTCGATCCCCAGTCCCAGCACAGATTTATCTGATTGCCAAACCTTTCCTTCTCCTCTGACAGTGCGTGTATTAATCACAACTTGTGAATGTGTGGAATGCCAGGCCTCCACCGTGGTTCGGATCCCACGTTAAACTGTAGGTCCTTCATTTCATCTCACAATCACCCTACCATTACACATTAGCGTAAGTGCGTATAACCCGAACGGGTAGTAAGACGCGGTGCTAATAATAATTATAATGATAATAATGATAATAATAAACTTTTATAAAATCTAAAAATAAAGGTTTTATTTAGCCCAATATTGAACAAATTTTACAATTTATTAGTGTTATTATTATTATTAGCACCGCGTCTTACTACCCGTTCGGGTTATACGCATATTAGTGTTATTGCTTTTAGGTATTGATAATACAGAAACCTGCGCTGGTGGCTGAATGGTCTAAGGCGTCACTCTCGCAATAGACGGTACTGCCGATGATGGGGAGGTTATGGTTCTAATCTCGGTCCGGTGCACTGAGGGTGGTTTTCACTCAATGTTTTCTCAACCTTCCTCCACGCAATTGTGGGTACACTCCCTCTAAATTCAACCTTAATCATCCCTATCTCATCGGCGTAGTTAGTACATTTGTGTACCTGAACAGGTAGTAACGGTTCTAGATTCTCCCACTCGCGTTGCATGTCCTGCCCACCGTAATATACGAGACTTGATTATCCTAACGAGGTATTGCGATGAGTGCAGGGTGTATAACTCGTCATTATGTAACCTCCTCCACTCCCCAGTGGCCGAATGGATAGTCAGTCATATAAAGGAGTGTTACATAGGTGTGCATATAACACAGTGTCATTTCCTGGAGTGAGCAGTGACCAGCGTGACTCGAGCAGCGTGACCAGGGAGAAGTCACGAGGGGTAAGGGGTTGTTGCTGTTAGGAAAATGTGATAAGCTACAGACAGTCACAGTAACTACTGGATACTGTAATATTTTGAAGAAGCGTACACGGATGATCCACAACACGGATAACCGATCAAGTATGTATATATAAGACGTAACAGTTGCACCTCACATGAATATTGCTGCTAAGGAAACGTGAATGTAGATTGTGTAGATTTTCTAGCTGTCAGTGGAAATTGGGCTGCATTTTGAAAATGAAAAATTGCTAAAAGACCGCACTGGTGGGCACGCCGTCTCAGTCGTGAACGTCCTGTAAAAATGGGATAATCCAGGACGATTACGGGAAAATACTTGGCGTAAATACATAAGTTTTAAGATAGGATTGATACATAATCTAGCGTCAAGAAGAGATAAGAGATGGTCGCAAGAAGTGGAAATTCTACGCAGTGCCGGCTCGAGACCTAATAATTAAGGGAGTGGTCAGATACTATCGTATAAATTGATAAAACCATCATATAGTGTTTTGTAAGATGAGTTATGGGGCTAGAGTTTGTTATAAAATATTAAATTTAAACAAATAATGGCAAATATTGATTCTAATGTTGAAGTAACAACATATCAGACCTGATGTTAGTGACACATTCAACCACCTAGCGCTGTAGTCTATACGTTAGTGTGAGAGTAATCTCTGTTATTACTTTATTGTAACTCATTTGATAATGTTTCTGGCGTTAACGTCCTCGGGAGAAATTAAACTGAGGTGGATATTTTTAAACTTGGGATATCTCGAGTGCGTGTGTTATATTTAAATAGGTGGAATATTAAAATAAAATCTGAACTTTTTTTTAACTGGAAGGCTTTTACGGAAAATTTATAAGTGTAATTTTTCTCTCTCGCCTCTTTGCTTGCCCCCATGACCGGCAATATTCAGGCACAAGAGATTCTGGAATCGAAACTCGTTATTTTCCACGAAGAATGCTTTTCAAGCTGATGAATAATTCCATTCTGTAAGTGTATGTTCCTGTCAGCATAAGGTATCCATCGTGTGATAATGAGCTCTTCGGTTAAAGTTTCCTTGTCACTAAAAGCTGCTGTTTAATAAATAACTAGGGAAGAAGTTTTTCAGATGACATGGAGGTTGGGGTTCGAATAACGGTGAGGTATTCCAAGTGTAGTTTTACATCAATTGTGTCTCAATCTTCTCTTTACCCAAATGCGGGTACATTTCCTAGATACTCAACCTTCCCATTAGTGTGGTTAGGTTCGAATAGCACTGATGGGTTTTAAGACATGGTGGAGGTACTGTAAATATACAGAATTATATAAATATATAGTCACTTACTCCTTAATAAGGTAAGGAACGCACAGTTATGTTTTAATTAGACAGTTATTTTTATTCACAAACACGCTAATTACTCGTTATTCCCATGGAATGTGTTTCATATCACGTATATCTAGTAACTTTTCAAAATTGTTTAAACAAATTTGAGAAAAATCTACTTTTTAACTTTTCGCCTTTAAGTAAACTAGCCTTAAATTTAACGTTAGATATTCAATCTCAAAGCCCCTTTGGGGAAACTTATGAAAACGCCAGATTATAGTGTTATTGCTATTCTCTCGCCCCGCGATGGGCGCCAATTATAAAGTTTTTTATAATTCTTGCCCCGTGGTCGGGCGAGAGAATAGCAATAACACTATAATTGGCGCCCCACGTTGGGCGCCAATTATTACGTTTTTGTCTTTCTCGCACCGCGATGGGGCACTAATTGAAGAGTTTACTGATGATTAGAATATTGTATCAATTAATACACACTTATTATGTTGACATGTTTTTATTTCTAAATCTTGGTTTATTTCAAGAGAAAATAGATCATGTCATTGACGGACTAGTTACGCGACCTATAGCACGAACGTAGGGATCGCGGACAGGAGCTGCAGTCCCGAGTACTTCAAGGACTGGACGCCTAGTGCCCTTACATTGCACCATTCTTTGTATATATCCATTACTCATGGAAACTTCGAGAAGGTTGTGTTATAAAAAATTAAAATACAAGACAAAAACATCTCGGTTTTACTAGGAGGTTCGTGAGCCGGAAACTGAATCAAGTTACTTTTAAAAATCTCTATTCGATCATTCGAGAAGAGGAAGTTATTATTTAAAAATCTTATATTGTCAACTTGATTTGACTGGTACACTCTGACGTCACTTACAGTAGCGTATACCTTCTTGGAAGAAAAAAGTGCTTCAAGCGCCATTTAATATTTTATAATTTAAATGAAATAAGATACGTTTATAAAATTAGGACGATATTATTGTCAATGCTCTCACATATTCTTTAGGGGCAAATCAATAACATTACAAGATACCAACTTTTAGCCCGATCAGTAAAATTGTTTCGGCCTTAGGCTGAGATACAGACAGACAGCGACAGACTGATGGCATCACGAAAAAAAGATTTTTCCAGTTCAAGGTGTCATTAAAAGTCAATCAATATCCATCAAAATCTCAAATTTGACTTTTGTAAAGATCATAATACTTACTCTCTCCTTAATGATCACGAGGAAGTAACAAGTATTGATTTATCTTGTTATTTTTTTATTTTTTTGTCTATCGATAAAGTAAATATTGGCCAAAATACAGAAATAAACAATACACAGCAATTGATCAATTAATTGGTGATGTTTAACTTGCCAGCGGCATTACTAGAATGAATTCTACACAAACATGTTCGGATACCATTTTTGGTACAAGTTGATTTTATACTTATTACACACAGTTGTTTGTGTTGAGTATTTTTTAGTAAATATTCGGAACTATAATATTTTGAAAAGTTAATCAATAATTGCTAAACGAATGTTAATGTTTTATTGCGTTATTAATGTTGATTACGGTAGTCGCAGAGTCAACAATAATGTACTGTACAATAAAATATAGAAACATAGTAATTAAGTAAAAACCTTTGTTGATAAAATAGTCATATTAAAGTTTATGATAAAATAACTTAAAAGTCTGAGAATCTAAGTTTAGGAGAGTTAATATAACATCAGAATTTTTATTTTTTTTAATATTCAGTCCTCAATAAACAATTGATTTTATCTAAGATGTTTCATAACAAATAAAAAACTATAGTAAGTTAATTAAAGGTTGAAAATGATTTTATATTAGGATTCAAAAAATTCACTAATTTAAAGAATTATCCATACATAAGTCAACATAGCACCAACTTATTTATTATTTAATATCTGAATACATTTTTGTTTTGATTAATTCTTTGAATTATAATATAACATAATTATCACCTCCAAATTAATTTACAATTTTTTTATCTGTTATAATGCATTTCTGATCAAATTTAAGGTTTATTGAGGATTGAATAATCAAAAATTTAAACTTTTCAAATTATTTAACTAGGTATCTAATACTAAGTAAATCTCAGTTATTTTATCATTAAAATTTATTTAGAAACATTTATTGATTAATTTCTCAAAATATTATATTGTATACAGCTCCTTATTAAAAATAAAATGTGTTCTTCAAAATTATTCGGATCTAGCTAAAACTAATGTTTCATGCATCACTTAACCTAACTGCATCCAAAAACACGTTCACTGTGATAGGATAAAATAAAGTCAAATTTAGATGATAAGGAACATTTTTTGGCAGTTTTAAGAATTACTAAAACAATCTTTATATATTTATATGCAAAGTCACATGTCTATTTTTTTAATAAATGTGAGACAGTAAACCCTACATACTCTCTCGCTTCTTGACCTATAAAATGGAAATATTTACTTATAACTCGTAAGATATGTGAACGAAATAATATATATTGTTGCAGAAGCATCGCCCCCCCCCCCCATAGAAGACAAACTAAATAAAATAAAATTCAATCTTAAAGAAACCTTCAGTAAACAGGAACTTTACATCCGTACACCAAAGAGAATAAACAATCAACTATCTTAGATCACGATTTAAAATATATATTCGGCCTTTTCTCGGAAACTGTTTGTTTTATACTAATGTTTCAATTAATGTTTTATTTTATTTTTAATATTCCTACAACTTTTCAATGATAAGTGACTGTCAGAAATGTAATCAAAGTCGTTAGAGCAGATTTTGAGACATTTGATGTAAGGTTTAAACCCAATCGGTAAAATTGACTCGGCTCTTGTTTCAGTGACTGACAAACAAACGGAATCTCAAAAAATAAATATATATGTCCAAGGAAACATAAAACGTCAAAATTCATCAAAACTTCTAGTGCGAATATTTTGACGATCACAAAACTTTATATAGTTGTAACATAACATCTTTACTCATAGCCTCATTAGTGTAATTACGGGAATATATTGAACTAGTACAAAGAGGTGTAGAAAGGGAAGTTGATCTCAAACTATACTGAAGGAGAGGAGAGAGGTTTTATGGGAGTACTACAACCTGTCCCTGTGTAAAGGCAAGTCAAGGTCACAAGTAACCCTCAGTTTGTCAGTCAAGGTCACAACTTAACACTCAGTCTGTCAGTCAAGGTCACAACTTAACCCTCAGTCTGTCATTCAAGGTCACAACTTAACCCTCAGTCTTTCAGTCAAGGTTACAACACTATCCTTTGTGTATGACAGGGATGTTTGCAGGTTAACATGACATTCAGGCCTGCAATTTAACTCTGGTAATAAAACTACTAGTAAGACTGTAGTAACGATAATAACATGGAGGGAGGTCTACTGTTCACAGAACTACTAGTAATACTGTAGTAATGATAATAACATGGAGGGAGGTCTATCGTTCACAGAACTACTAGTAAGACTGTAGTAATGATAATAACATGGAGGGAGGTCTACTGTTCACAGAACTACTAGTAAGACTGTAGTAACAATAATAACATGGAGGGAGGTCTACTGTTCACAGAACTACTAGTAATACTGTAGTAACGATAATAACATGGAGGGAGGTCTACTGTTCACAGAACTACTAGCAAGACTTTAGTAACGATAATAATATGGAGGGAGGTCTATCGTTCACAGAACTACTAGTAACACTGTAGTAATGATAATAACATGGAGAGAGGTCTACTGTTCACAAAACTACTAGTAATACTGTAGTAACAATAATAACATGGAGGGAGGTCTACTGTTCACAGAACTACTAGTAATACTGTAGTAACGATAATAACATGGAGGGAGGTCTACTGTTCACAGAACTACTAGTAAGACTGTAGTAACGATAATAACATGGAGGGAGGTCTACTGTTCACAGAACTACTAGTAAGACTGTAGTAACGATAATAACATGGAGGGAGGTCTACTGTTCACAGAACTACTAGTAAGACTGTAGTAACGATAATTACATGGAGGGAGGTCTACCGTTCACAGAACTACTAGTAACACTGTAGTAATGATAATAACATGGAGGAAGGTCTACTGATCACAGAACTACTAGTAAGACTGTAGTAACGATAATAACATGGAGGGAGGTCTACTGTTCACAGAACTACTAGTAAGACTGTAGTAACGATAATAACATGGAGTGAGGTCTACTATTCACAGAACTACTAGTAATACTGTAGTAACGATAATAACATGGAGGGAGGTCTACTGTTCAAAGAACTACTAGCAAGACTGTAGTAATGATAATAACATGGAGAGAGGTCTACTGTTCACAAAACTACTAGTAATACTGTAGTAACAATAATAACATGGAGGGAGGTCTACTGTTCACAGAACTACTAGTAATACTGTAGTAATGATAATAACATGGAGAGAGGTCTACTGTTCACAAAACTACTAGTAATACTGTAGTAACAATAATAACATGGAGGGAGGTCTACTTTACACAGAACTACTAGTAAGACTGTAGTAACGATAATAACATGGAGGGAGGTCTATCGTTCACAGAACTACTAGTAAGACTGTAGTAACGATAATAACATGGAGAGAGGTCTACTGTTCACAGAACTACTAGTAATACTGTAGTAACGATAATAACATGGAGGGAGGTCTACTGTTCAAAGAACTACTAGCAAGACTGTAGTAATGATAATAACATGGAGAGAGGTCTACTGTTCACAAAACTACTAGTAATACTGCAGTAACAATAATAACATGGAGGGAGGTCTACTTTACACAGAACTACTAGTAAGACTGTAGTAACGATAATAACATGGAGGGAGGTCTATCGTTCACAGAACTACTAGTAAGACTGTAGTAACGATAATAACATGGAGAGAGGTCTACTTTACACAGAACTACTAGTAATACTGTAGTAACGATAATAACATGGAGGGAGGTCTACTGTTCACAGAACTACTAGTAAGACTGTAGTAATGATAATAACATGGAGAGAGGTCTACTGTTCACAAAACTACTAGTAAGACTGTAGTAACTATAATAACATGGAGGGAGGTCTACTGTTCACAGAACTACTAGTAATACTGTAGTAACAATAATAACATGGAGGGAGGTCTACTGTTTACAGAACTACTAGTAATACTGTAGTAACGATAATAACATGGAGGGAGGTCTACTGTTCACAGAACTACTAGTAAGACTGTAGTAACGATAATAACATGGAGGGAGGTCTACCGTTCACAGAACTACTAGTAACACTGTAGTAATGATAATAACATGGAGGGAGGTCTACTGTTCACAGAACTACTAGTAAGACTGTAGTAACGATAATAACATGGAGGGAGGTCTACTATTCACAGAACTACTAGTAAGACTGTAGTAACGATAATAACATGGAGGAAGGTCTACTGATCACAGAACTACTAGTAAGACTGTAGTAACGATAATAACATGGAGAGAGGTATACTGTTCACAGAACTACTAGTAAGACTGTAGTAACGATAATAACATGGAGGGAGGTCTACTGTTCACAGAACTACTAGTAAGACTGTAGTAACGATAATAACATGGAGGGAGGTCTACTGTTCACAGAACTACTAGTAAGACTGTAGTAACGATAATAACATGAAGGGAGGTCTACTGTTCACAGAACTACTAGTAAGACTGTAGTAACGATAATAACATGGAGTGAGGTCTACTATTCACAGAACTACTAGTAAGACTGTAGTAACGATAATAACATGGAGGGAGGTCTACTGTTCAAAGAACTACTAGCAAGACTGTAGTAATGATAATAACATGGAGAGAGGTCTACTGTTCACAGAACTACTAGTAAGACTGTAGTAACGATAATAACATGGAGGGAGGTCTACTGTTCACAGAACTGTTATTATATTTGTATATAATCTCAATGTAAAATGACAGGACTCTGATTTGCCCGGAAAGGGAAGTGTATAGCATGTCATCATTCCGGGACCGACGCTTGGCGTCCGTATGTGCTCACTACAGCATCATCAGCCGGAACCTACCGGCGCCTATGAGAAATGATAGGTAGACGCTATGCACACAAAAAGATTTTGATGGACGTCGATTAATAGAGCGTTTGAAGATCCAGAGGGCAGAGAAAACAATGGAAGTACAGAGGGAAAAAACTATATCAGAAATATTCTTCTGCTATAAAAGTTTCATTTAAAACCATACATTCTAACACAACAAGGGAAATTCTAGGCTTCCGTGCACATTGGTTGTTCGTTCAGAACAACTCTAGAGAACCATGGTTGCAAACCGTTAGTCCTCGTGGCTGAGGGTTCAGGGAGGTCGATCTAGAGAACCATGGTTCCAAACCGTTAGTCCTCGTGGCTGAGGTTCAGGGAGGTCGATCTAGAGAACCATGTTTCCAAACCGTTAGTCCTCGTGGCTGAGGTTCAGGGAGGTCGATCTAGAGAACCATGGTTCCAAACCGTTAGTCCTCGTGGCTGAGGTTCAGGGAGGTCGATCTAGAGAACCATGGTTCCAAACCGTTAGTCCTCGTGGCTGAGGTTCAGGGAGGTCGCTCTAGAGAACCATGCTTCCAAACCGCTAGTCCTCGTGGCTGAGGTTCAGGGAGGTCGATCTAGAGAACCATGGTTCCAAACCGTTAGTTCTCGTGGCTGAGGTTCAGGGAGGTTGATCTAGAGAACCATGGTTCCAAACCGTTAGTCCTCTTGGCTAAGGGCTCAGGGAGGTCGATCTAGAGAACCATGGTTCCAAACCGTTAGTTCTCGTGGCTGAGGTTCAGGGAGGTCGATCTAGAGAACCATGGTTCCAAACCGTTAGTCCTCGTGTCTGAGGGTTCAGGGAGGTTGATCTAGAGAACCATGGTTCCAAACCGTTAGTCCTCGTGGCTGAGGTTCACGGTGGTCGATCTAGAGAACCATGGTTCCAAACCGTTAGTCCTCGTGGTTGAGGGTTCAGGCAGTTCGATCTAGAGAACCATGGTTCCAAACCATTAGTCCTCGTGGCTGAGGTTCAGGGAGGTCGATCTATATATTCAAATTGTTGTGAGGAAGAGGAAGGAAGAATGTATAGAAGATACAGGGTGTCCCACGGAAAATTAGCACGCCTCCTGTATCCAGCAGGTTCCTCACTCTGAATTGGAGGAGGTCAATCCCCTCCACCCATGTTGTGACATGAATAATAAGCAAGTGAACTGCTTGTCTGAAGCTTTATTGACTCATTCTTCATGTCACAATATGGGTGGAGGGGATTGACCTCCTCCAATTCAGAGTGAGGAACCTGCCGGATACAGGAGGCGGGCTACTTTTCCGTGGGACACCCTGTAGTTCCGTATTTGCACGGATAAATCATAGGGACCGCGTCTTACTACGCTTTCGGGATATGCTTATGTATTAATTACGCTAGTGGTTTTAGGGATTGTGAAGGCTATATTTAGAAGAAATGTACCAACATTTCCTTGAAAGGAGAGTGGAAAACTATTTCGAATAAAATCATATCCTCACTACTCTCGGAACAAGATTTTAACCTCGATCTCCCCTGTCCTCTACAGTCTAGTCGAACAAAAGATTAGCGCATTAGACCATGTAGCCACCGAAGCGGATGGGGAATAATTAATTAAATGCCCCCTTAATACAGATAGCTTGGATAAGAACTCCAACCACCGGCTTACCAGGCGACACTGAAGCCATTTCATGCGTGTGTGCCGGTCCATGCGAATGTTTATTAAATGTGTCACCCTCGCAAACCACTCACCAACCCCTCACCAACCCCTCACCAACCCCTCACCAACCACTCACCAACCCCTTACCAACCACTCACCAACCCCTCGCAAACCACTCGCAAACCACTCACCAACCCCTCACCAACCCCTCGCATACCACTCACCAACCACTCACCAACCACTCGTAAACCACTCACCAACCCTCGCAAACCCCTCACCAACCACTCACTAACCCCTCGCAAACCACTCACCAACCACTCACCAACCACTCACCAACCCTTCATTTACTCACTTTTACAACAGAATTATCATATATTAGGCCGATCAACCTTTCATCCACAACAAACGTAGACCATTCTAATAACAACCTCTTAACATTTTAAATAGATTTTATTTATATTTATAGTTTGGTGGGAGTTTATTTGACCCTAGAAGAATCTAATTTTGATTAACGGTATATTAAAATGTTTAACTACTATCAAACCCGCCTCGGTGGCGTAGTTAGCTAACGCGCTAATCGTGTTGGGCTCGACTTTCGAGGACGGGGAGATCGAGATTCGAATCTCGGTTGGGTGAACTGGGGTGGTTTTTCCTAAATGGTTTTCCACTCTCCCTCCACGCAAATGCGGGTTCACTTCCTCTAAATTCAACCTTCCCAATCTCTGATCCATTAGCGTAATTAGTACTTAAGCGTATAACCCGAACGGGTAGTAAGACGAGGTGCTAAATAAACAAAAAAACTACCATTAACACATATTTGTTTAGCATAAACTTTGCTAGAAATGTTGCTATCAGATTAAAAATCATGAAATGGTTTTAAAATAGATAAAGGTATTGAGAAGCGCGTACGAAGAACAAAATTAGTTCCGACTTAACTTTAAATATTGACCATTACTGGGCCTCGCATAAATATACCAAACTATGGTAGGAAATATATAAGTTTCTGCATCACTAATTAACAAAATGATTAATATATCTATTTATAAGTAACGATTGATAATTTCGTGTATTTACATATTTTTCTTTATTTTTTCCTCAGTAATTGAGAATTTGTGGTCATTAGGATGTCCACAAAAAAAAGTGAACATGTCAAAATGATTTGATAGAGTAAATAATACAAGTAAACTTTCAAATCAATTAAACAATATTTAAAGGTTCCCCAAGGCTACGTCAATTGAAAACTATTTTACAACTTGGAAATATTGGTTTCCTTACCTGGTGACAATATGTAACCTAATGTCTTTTTAGTCTTAGAAAATCTTTAAAATATGTATTTTATTTGAAATTTATTAAATAGTACTTGCTGGAATGATCGAAAAATGTATTACCAACTAAACATTATATTGTAGGTAATAAAAAATTATGCAAAAGGTAATTTGACCATGGAACTTACATACATGAAAGTTTCTAACATTTGTGCTTAGTAATGTATTTCCAATGTTGGTCAACAACCTGTAATAAGCACTGCTTCTACACCTCAGTCGTCATGGTCACATGTATCAGAGAAACACCTCATTCAGAGCAAGTTTTTAACTAAATTACAGTTTTCTTGAATTATTTCACTCTGGTCATATTAAGCATTTACTTGGTTAATATATTTATATTGTAATTCAACAAGATAATATACCAGCTCTTTTGGTTTAACTATAAATATTTTTTAAACAACAAGATCCATATTTATTCAGTAACAAATTAACTTTCTAATAAAATATTATAAAAGCTTTAAATCTTCATACTGCTTTCTAGTTTACTAGTTTGATATTAGAAGCAATTATAATATATATATATATATATATATATATATATATATATATATTAGAAGCAATTTTATATATATATATATTTGTGTGTGTGTTGTAATAGTCTTAGGAATAATATTTGGAGTGAAATATCTCATTTAATATGTTAAATCCATCCTATTTATATATTATGCAGTATTATATACAAGTAGGTATACTATAATAATATAAGTAAAATAGTGTTAGGGATAACATTCCGGGGGAATAATCCATTTAATATTTTAAAGCCATCTTATTTAAACATTAGAAACTTAGAAAATTGATATTGATTTTTACAAATAAAAAGTGATTAATCCTATAATAATTCACCTTATCGAATTAACTGTGCTAGGTCACATAGTGTTCTGATAGGTATTAACACAAATTATTAATTTGTAATGTTTTACCTTTTTACTTGAGTTCTTATTTATAGATTGATTTTAAACGTTAAATGTATATTATCTAAAAAAGTTTTTTCTATTAAAATTCAGGCTAGCACCTATTTAAATTTAAGTTTATTGTAATAAACGTACAAATGAAGCCATCTTATTAATTTATACGCATTATTATTTATTAAACTAACAAACCACATACGTATTTCATGGGTTTCGTGATATTCTTAACAATATCTTCTCACATTTATACAATTCTAAAGTATTTTTGTTCCAGAATTAATTTATTATCAGCACATATATGGTCTACACAACAATTTTAATCTGTACAATTTGTGAAATTGTTATGCACAAAGTCTCTTACCTTCGTTCCTGGTTTCTTGAAGCCTGGAAGGAAATGAAAATGTGCCTTGTCTAGGGTTCACTTCCTGGATCGAACCGCGTCCTATGATCTAACGGTTGTAGTCACCAAGTCTCTAATAATACTCGACGGTATCGAAAGTCCTACACACCCATTCTTTTTACCGCCTGGAATATTTGGAAGGTGGCGGTGACGTTGAACCAATCAAGTGGTGAACCTCGGGCACCTTTTGGCATTTGGTGCAAACATCGTCTACCCCCTTGCTCTGCGACTTCACTGCACTACACCGAGCCAGGCCGGCATTTGTACGAGAGACGCTGGGCGCCGGGACGGCACGAGACGCTGGTCTGCGTGACTACACACACTCTAGTGGCGACGCGTAGAACTGCTCGGCCCTAAAGCCAGGACTCTGAAGCTTGTTGACATTTTGATTTTGTAAGTTTACTTATCGATAAACATTCCAAGAGCGCTAGCAAACGCTGGCATATATTTGCTGCATTGTTATGTTAGAGATTTCCACCAAACAACGCCCACGTTTTGTCCAATTTTCCGAGAAAGGGATTTTTTTTACTGTGAATGGGAAGGATGTCGGTGGCATCTAGCGGAAACATTGAGAAGCTAGTTTTGTTGGAGCTCGATTAATTCTATTTCTACCAAGCAGGATTTGTCCAGAACCGGGTTGAGGGGGGGGGGGAGTTTTAAGGGGTATGATGGATGAAAGACTAGACGACCAACATTCAATAACAGGGAACAATACAACCATTGTTGTCATAAAAAAAATATCTTTAAAAGGGTTTTTTGATAAATCTGATCAGATTTCCTCTCTTCACAAAATTCTTTGAATAAAAAGAAGCAGAAAAGCGCTCGTTATCTATAAATACAGGCAGTTTACTTTCTGAACGTTTTTCCTCGGGCATAACCTTAGCTTAATCCTTTCAAAGTTGGCCACGTAGACAAAGGCGTCTCTATCGTCTTATATGACTTGCTAGAAATGGGATGTCAGGGTTTTAATAACGGCTGGGTTTATTGGGGGTTTTCCCTTCCAGATGGTTTTCAAGCTACCTTTCACGCAAATGCGGGTACATAACCTCTAAATTATCCTATCTATATTCCTACTTCATATATAGCTAGCCCAGATGTATGGTAATAAAAAATTAATAACTTGCTTGGGTTACATAATGTTAACGCAGTTACTATAAGATAACTTGGGGTAAAATAGTTTTAGAACGTTAATACCAAATGTCATCACGATTATTTGAAATGGATTTATATTCAAAAATATTGCAGCGTGTAGTTCTCTCCCACCTTTCATCATTTTTTGGGTCTACTTCAGTTTAAATGTTATACTCTCCCCTAGAAGCCGTCATTTTTCACTGGAATCAATGCGTTTCGCTACTTTTTATCACCCAGCATGACCTCCTTGTTTGTATAAGATAGTTCAAAAACTTTCAACAAATTATGTATATAGCAATGATCCATTAAAACAGGGGCTTCAAAACTTTTAATACCAAATAAGATAAGCCCTTTTGCCAGAAAAAATATATTCTGAAGCCCTCATAACATTGTTTACACTAATATTATACACGTATAAACGTATAAAATAAACGGAAGACCTATTCTGGCTGCACCTTTGGCAAATGTTCTTTATTCAAATTGAATAAATGGGCAATCCTAATTACTAATGTTATTTTATTTTGGGAAAAACAAATAAAGAATATTCTAGAACGCGTATGAACCGAACGAGTAGTAAGAAACGGTGATAAAAAAAATTCTAGAATTGCCTTAATTGAGATAATTAGGGCGGAGCACAGTTTGAAAAATTCTCCATTGAAAGATAAGAGATGTAGCAGATTAATTAATGTTTAATTTTTTTTAATTTATTTGAATAGTTTCTAAAACTGTAAACACTTTACATTCTATTCTATTTTTAATATTTATACTTAATATTGTGAAACTTGGATATTTACTTAAGATGTTATTTATTATCTTCAGGTTTTTTTGGCTTACTTACTCGTGGTTGGCTGGGACAGGGGGAAGGGTGTGTGTATGGGGGGGAGGGGGATCATTAGATTACGTGCACGTTTGTGTAGTAGACCGTATTTGGTCGAAATCAAATGGGAATTAATTATTTTATAAAAAACACCTTCTTAATAGAAAATTCAGAAATGTTGTCTCAATTGTTTCTATCTGTATGTTTATTATTGTATTGCTTTGTGCGTACCCTTCACATCAATGCGGGTACATTTCTTCTCCTTATTACCCTACTAACGTAATTAAATGTATGCGTAAATTAGCCCGAACGGGTGAGAAAATATTTTGTTTGAGTTGGTTGGAGTAATATTTTTTATCAATGTTTTTTATTTAAGTGATCCAAATAGGTTGAAATTATTAGGATATGTAATTATGTATGTATAAATATTATATACACAATATATATTATATTTATTTAAAAATACATTATCTACATAAATAACATACATACTTTTTTTTAAACAACGTATCTCTCGTACACCAAAACGTTTGCGTATTGTTTTCCTCGCAGCTTGCATCACAGCGCTAGATTGAAAGTATTAGGAGCACACGAGACCACAGGAGGTTTACTCTAGACTCCCAAGCGGATACCTCCTCGAGTATTCTACTGACTGGATAGCAGACAGAGCCGTGTAGAGAGGCGGGCCGAGCAACATATATAAAACACGTTCCTTGTGAGGGGAGGGGACTTGCCCTTTCCACCCTCTTGTGTGCGCGGTCGGCCTGGGGGAGGGGCTAGGGAGGATCTAGTTACAAAATGAATTCAAGTTGAAGGGAAGAGGGGTATTACTAAGTTTAGTAATTATCAGTGGCGCAGGAACGTTTTTATTTGGGAGGGTAAATATAATCATGGGCTCTTATAGGGAATAACATTTTTTAGATTTAAAAAAGACCAATAAAATGTAATATTTAACAGTCCAAATGTGTTTTTTTCTCATTAATTATGGGCATGCCAAACATTAGAATGAATACACACAAAACTAATTAATAAAAAATATATCTGATGCTGCTCAACTCAAAATGATTAAAAACAACAAAATTAAAGTACGTTTCCAAACACCTTTGCCCTATATTCGCACTGTCGCGCCTAGCAGAAGGGCGTGGTGGAGACTGGTGATTGCTGTCCCAAGCACTAAGCAGTACCTACGATAGGTCAGGACTCACCAATAAAACCACTCGAAACAGGATTATATTTTAATTTTATTATGTTACCTTAGAGTGAACTGTGTATCTTGCCTCAACAAGATCTTTCTAGTATCTAAAAGTTTTATTATATTTGTTTGAGAGCGGAGGGGTAAAAATGATACTTTATACCCCCCTCCATTTCTTGAGGGGTAAAATTTACCCCCGTACCCCCTAGTTCCTGCGCCACTGGTAATTATAGTGTTTTCTGTAGGCTATCTTAATTAGCACTGCGTTGTAAGAAATATATGTACCAATAATTACGCTAATGTGTTGTTGATCAAAGTTGAATTAGAGGAAGGGTACTCATATTTTTGTGTGGAGAAATAATATAAAAAAAACATTTAGGTAAAACCTCCCTCAGTACACTTGACAAGGATTCGAAGCCTGATCTTTCCCTTTTCTGCAGTCCAGTCCATCGCAAGAACCCTCGTGGAATCTAACCACTGAAGCGGATATTAAGTAGGATATCATTACTATTTTGTTCTCTACTAATTATGTTGAAAAAATAAGTTAATATTGTCTTAAGGTAAATTTTGTGTTGTTTTTTTACCATCACTCGTTCGACAGTTCAAATTTTCAAATATCAGTTATTTGTACACAACCATCAAATCAGGCATACTTATTTATATTTTTAAAATAAGAATATATTTGTATTTATTATGACAGATAAATCTTAAAAACACTCTCTGACAAATATAAAAAACTTTATAAAATTGGTCATAACTAAACAACCCTTAATTTAATTTATTTTAGAAAAAATAAAATATATTATTAGGTTATTTATAGCGCTAATGTAAAATAGTCACCAAATACCAATTTTAAACAAAATAGTTAAAACCATTTTAGAAAATTTCATTTTTTCAAATAAAAGTAATCAGTAAACTATTAAAAAAATTATTTTTTTAAATAAATATAAAACTTAACGGAGACTCATTTTGAACTAAATCGGTAAAACCATTTATAAAACATTTTGGGCAACTGTACATTAGTGCTTGCTAATGTTTCCACAAACAGAGATACGAGTCATGTAGCCCAGACAAGCATAAATAATTGAAAAGTAACGTAGTTGACTAACGCGCTAGTTTCGTGTTAGGTGTTTGCCGAGGTCGGGGAGATTGAGTTTCGAATCTCGGTTGGGTGAACTGGGGGTGGTTTTTCCTAAATGGTTTTCCACTCTCCCTCCACGCAAATGTGGGTTCACTTCCTCCAAAATTCAATCTTACCAATTCCTAATCCATTAGCGTAGTTAGTACTTAAGCGTATAACCCGAACGGTTAATAAGACGGGATGCTAAAAAAAATTACAATTAAATGCATAATGTAAATAATCGTATTCGGTGTATAATTAGGAAGGAGATAAGGTGACCTGGTGGTCTAGAGGTAAGGTGTCAAACTTCTGTGCTGGGGGTCCGGGGTTCAATCCTCGCGGTCCCGGCACAGATTTATCTTATTGCCAAACCCTTCCTTCACCTGTGACAAGACATCTTGTGAATGTGGGGAATGCCAGGCCTCCACCGTGGTTCGGATCCCACGTTAAACTGTAGGTCCTCCATTGTATCTCACAATCACCTTACCATTACACATTAGCGTAAGTGCGTATAACCGAACAAGAAGTAAGACGCGGTGCTAATAATAATAATCATAATATTAATAATTCCGTGTTTGACCAAATAAGTTGACGCGCCTTCTCTACTGTTTAGAAACAAATAACAACTATCGCCACAAATTTTGTTTTTGATGCCAACTGTACTGATGCGTGCCACCCGGGTTGACCTTGACCTCCCCCAGAAACGTCCATTCCAGCTGTTTCTCACGCGTGTTTTCTCAGAGACGAGCAATTACACATTTCAAACAACTCTCGACGTTAATTAACATATAATATGTTCGAATATTTCGTGTGAAGCAACTATACTCGGGTGTCGACCAGAGAAGAACCTTTTACATTCGAAAGAATACGTGATTGATTATTGAATTCAAGAGGAAAAGGCTATGATTAGCCTATAATTGACTTAGCGGTTCAAAGTTCCTGTTATAACTCGACCGTTTGGATTTAATGTCTGTTGGTCCCATGATTACTGTCAAATTCGTGGACAATTTTTAACCAAATATGGGAGAGAAATACTTTGAAACGAGGCCAAACGACAAATGTATTTGGAATTTTATTTTTATATTTTATTTCAATTTATATTGTGAGACTGACGTCTTAGACCACGTGAACAATGTTTATTATCTCTTTCTCTAATGTAATATTGAATATAATATATATTTGCTTTCTGTATAACGTGATCACCAAAGAAAAATATTAAGCTTGTTCAAACTTAAGAAATTTTGCATCTTACTATTTATTGGAAGATCTGGGATCGATTCGAACATTTCGAATTTAAATAAATCTTAGATTCAGATTCGATGTGCTTAGCTCAAAATTCTAATATATTCAAAGTTACTTAAAAAATTAATATAATCAGACTGTAAACCAGTTGCGTGGTAGAGAGTAAATATATATTAATTAGTTTCAGGTCGTAAAGAAATCACGTGAAAGACAATAGTTTTAAACAGGGAATATCTTGTACTATGATTAAATAGAATATGGTACAGAACTCCGCACGGAATTTCTCGCTCTATTGTTTAAAAATGGAGCTATTCACTCAAAACTCATAATATATGTGAAACAAAAAAATATACATTTTCAAACCCAAGCAAAAATTGCGCTATACTTACGTACAACATTGATTGACTCCAGGTTTTAAATTTTATAATTCTATTTTTAAAGAATTAAATTCCTTATTTGTATATTTGGACTAATAAAAAAGATCGATATTGGGTCAGTCAGCCAGCCCTTCATATTAAAATTTTGACTTCCAGTTAAAAAATTTCAAAACTTTATTAGGGGTTGCACATATTATGGTTATCGCATTTGTATTAAATTCCTCATTTATAAATTTAGACCGATAAAAAAGGTAAACATTGACTATTAAATCTAAAATAATAGAGATAGATCATTGCTGCACAAACATTTCCCCTAGAAGTTTAAAAGAAAAAGAACATTAACTTTTTGAGAGACTTACTTAGTCACTTTCTCTATGGCATTACAGAATTATTGCGTTAAAACTTTAGTATATCTGTACAACTAAATCTCACAAATTTTATTAATATTTTGGCCAATATCGCTGAACCTAATGGTTTCATATAGATATATTTCAAACAAAAGTTTATTTTTTACTGTAGCACAATTTTTCAATGACAAGTTAATTATTATCTCAAATAGTTGTGGAGATATTGAAATTTCCTCTTCTGTAAAGTAAAGTCATTTTCATGGGAAAATGCAATGAGCCATTTTATTTATAATCTTAATCAACGCATAGATACGAATTTTAATTAAAATCGTTATAGCCGTTTTTGAAAAATCAATTTTTTTCTCTATTCGCCTTGTAGTAAACTACTTTTAATTTTATGGTTAGACAGACACACAGACACGGCATTGCAAAACCACTTTCTAGGGTTCAAGGGGTATTCAAACGTCGACATCCGTCAACATCTCGGGTTAGATGTTTTAGACCAGTGGTTCCCAACCTGGGGGCGATCACCCCCAAGTGGGCGATTTGGGTTATCAGGGGGGCAATAAATAAGTGGGGGGTGATTTGGGGGCGATGAGTATTCAAAGGAGGAAAAATTAAAATAGTACTGTACAGTAGAAGTTGCCGGGTAGCACGAGTCACTGGCTATTCTCAGCCGGCGAGTTCACAGCACTCACCCCTCTCCACAGTGCCCATCTGTTGTTGCTCAGCGCGGCCGACTGGTGACTCAACCCCCTCCACCTCCTGCCAACACAACACACTTACCATTGACCTACATTCGTCTTCAGTCTTTACTAGCCTTTGTGTGCCTCACCATCAGTTTTTGTGCGTGTCTTTTCTGTTTTTGTGCGTTTGTTTTGAAGTTTAGAAGTTCATGCACAATGGATTCAAAAAAGAAGTGTCGTCAATACTCATCTGAGTATTTAAAATTCGGTTTTATCACGTCACCGCAAAATGTGCAGTTTCCACATTGTCTTTTGTGCGATAAAACATTTACTAGTAATGAAGCCATGAAGCCTTCGCGAATGAAAGATCATTTATCAAGAGTACACAGTGATAAAGTGAGTAAAGAACTTAGTTATTTTCAACACCTCAAAGCTAAAGCTGTTAAACGGCCTAATGTGAGCGAATTATTTAAAAAACGAGCAACCGATCTTGACAAAGGTCTTCTTGCTTCTCACGGGGTGTCTTTATTGATCGCTAAATGTGGTAAACCTCACACAATTGGCGAAACTCTTGTTTTACCGGCTACCAAAAAAATTGTTGAAATCATGCTAGGCGAGGGCCCTAGTAATAAGATAAGTCAATTGGTTCCTTTGAGCAACAATACTGTTTCCAGACGAATTGACGAAATGGCCACAGACGTTGAATCCAAACTCACCAATTTGTTGAAAAAAAAGTAAATTTGCATTGCAGATTGATGAATCAACTGTGATTGATAACAAAGCAATGTTATTAGCTTATGTGAGGTTTATCAATGAACAAAAGGAAATTACCGAGGAAATTCTGTTTGCTAGAACTTTGATCACTGATATGAAGGGATCGTCGATTTTTAAAGTGGTACAAGATTATTTTGAGGAAAAAGAGATTCCCCTAACAAACGTGACCGCTTGCGCAACAGACGGTGCTCCTGCCATGTCAGGTCGTCATGCTGGGTTTCTATCCCACCTTAAGAAAGAAGTGCCAGAGGTCATCACTATTCACTGTGTCATTCATCGTCAACACTTAGCTGCGAAAAAATTGAGTGGTGTCCTGCATGAAACCCTACAACTGGTTATTACTGGTGTCAACAAGATCAAAGCTAATTTCCTCAATGACCGTCTGTTCCGACAACTTTGCGATGAAAATGATGAGGAATTCGAACGCTTGCTTCTACATACGGCCTTGAGGTGGCTTTCCAAAGGAAACTGTTTGCGCCGTTTCTTCGAATTATTTGACATGGTTACTGAGTTTCTCGACACGTCTGATCCTGTTTTAAGTGAGAATTTGAAGCAATGCAAGTTGGAACTTGCGTACCTTACAGATATTTTTGAAAAAATGAACGAAGTCAATATAAGGCTTCAAGGAAACAAGATGAACCTTATCAAGGCCAAAGGAATTATTTCATCATTCATGGCCAAGTTTGATATTCACAAGGTAAATATTGGCCGTAAAGAGCTGATTCGGTTTCCGACCCTTAAAAAGTGTTATTATTATTATTATTATTATTATTATTACTATTATTATTATTATTAGCACCGCGTCTTACTACACGTTCGGGTTATACGCACTTATGCTAATGTGTAATGGTAGGGTGATTGTGAGATGAAATGAAGGACCTACAGTTTAACGTGGAATCTGAACCACGGTGGTGGCCTGGCATTCCCCACATTCACAAGATGTCTTGTCAGAGGTGAAGGAAGGGTTTGGGAATCAGATAAATCTGTGCCGGGACCGAGGATTGAACCCCGGCCGCCAGCATAGAAGTCTGACACCTTACCCCTAGACCACCAGGTCACCCCTAAAAAGTGTTCAGTGTCAGCTAACGGGACTCCTGAACTCCCAGAAGACAAAATCCTAATTTTTACTGATCACCTTGACCAGTTAAAACTGACATGGAATTAAGATTTGAAGATTTGCCCAAGTTACAAATTCCTGATTGGATTCTAGATCCATTCTCGTTTGAAGCTGTGGATAAGCTTGATAACTCTTTGCAGACAGAGTTTCTAGATCTGAAGTATGACTGTGAGGAGAAAATAATTTTCAAGCAGAGCGGTTACGAGTTAGGCTGGGTGAAGATTATGGACACTTATCCACAACTGTGGGGAAAAACTGAACCACTTCTCATCTCGTTCCCGTCAACATATTTAGTTGAAAAAGGATTTAGTTCTGTTGTCCAGCTCCTCACAAAACAAAGAAATAAGTTGGACATTTGCCTCAAAGGAGACTTGCGCCTGAACTTGACGAACATAAAGCCGGATATTCAAGCTTTAACTGAAATCCACCAAGCACAAGGCAGCCATTGAAAAGGTAAAATAAAACAATAACAAATTTTCAAACTTTCATTTATTTTTTCAAATTTTAACTGTCATCTTTCTTAATTTTTCCAGATTCCAATTTAAAAATGAAAACATGTACTCCTGTTTTTTAAATGTACATCAATGATCTTAGTTAATTATTTCACTTCTTTGTTATTTAAAAAAATCTGAAAAAAATGTACTTTTTTTTCTATTTTATTCAAGAGTGACCGGATAAAACTGCTTTGGTTTTTTTATATACAGTAGTAAAATTGTTTAAAATAATAAAAAAACTGCTTTATTATTTACACTTTACTTCAAATTAAAATTAGGCATACAATGAAAATGAAAAGGGGGCGATAGGTGTTAGTGAACCTCCAGAAAGGGGAGATGGGCCACAAAAGGTTGCGAACCACTGCTCTAGACGATCACAATACCTCCTTTACCTATTAGCTAACGAGAAAGGGGAGAAGGGCCACAAAAGGTTGCGAACCACTGGTTTAGACGATCACAATACCTCCTTTACCTATTAGCTAACGAGAAAGCAACAGGGTCATGTTGATATGTATTTAAATGTGATACAATGGGTGTGCCAATTCCACGTTTTCATTTCGAAACGAACTCGAATCGAATATATGAAATATTCTCGAAACCGAAACGAAGTTAAAATATTTTTGTTAGTTCTTTTATGATTGATAAAAATATTATATTGTGTTTATTTATAAATTAATTAATTACTTAAACTTATTTAGAATTGTTTTACTGCACAATTGTTTGTAATATTTAGTTTTAATGTAATAAATTAAGTTATCATCACGACTTACAAGTCAATTAATTCAAGTTTTTTTTTTCATATTAATATTAATTTCTAATACAACAGCTCAGAATGGAAATAATTGACCATAAATTGAGTAGCTTAACTCTCAATATTTTTATTGGCGAGGGTTCGTAATGGTTGAAGCGGGAATTTTTTTGAAGCAAAATCGAGGCTGACATTTGTATCGAAGCCAAGTTTAAGTTTCGAAGCTTCATACACCTGTAGTTGATACCGATAATAGGACATAAAGTAGTGTAGGGGGCCTATATAGTGTAAAGAGTGGACAGTCATTACACAACTCATTAAAAGTTGACATTCATCAACATCTCGAGTTCGATTTTTGTAATGATCATAAAATTTTCTATAACTGTATGATAGCGAGAATGTAAAAAGGAGTGTGATCTTTCTTTGATTTATAACATTTTGAGATAAGTAGTATTTTTAAATTGTTTTTTTAATAAACCTAAAATGTGTCTAAAATGCTAAAAAAGTTGAAATATTTTATAGTTGGATATTCGATATTCGGAAACCTAGCATTGAAAAATAGTCAAAAATGATTAGATTTAAATATATATTATAACAAGCCTAAAACCAATTCATTTATTCAGATCTAATCATATTTTTAAAATAAAATATACCTATTTGATTCGTTTATTTAAGAATGAGAATCAATGAGGATTTGATTCGATAAAAATAAATTAAGAGAGATATACGATTCGGTTAACATTCGAGTTTGAAAATGATGAATTCGTACAGCCTTAGAAAATATCAACTTCAAATCTAAATATAGATTTCTCCATGGAGTAATCTTCAGACTGTAGTAACAATAATAACATGAAGAGGGGTCTACTGTTCACAGAACTACTAGTAAGACTGTAGTAACGATAATAACATGGAGGGAGGTCTACTGTTCACAGAACTACTAGTAAGACTGTAGTAACGATAATAACATGGAGGGGGGTCTACGGGTCACAGAACTACTAATAAGACTGTAGTAACGATAATAACATGGAGGGAGGTCTACTGTTCACAGAACTACTAGTAACACTGTAGTAACGATAATAACATGGAGGGAGGTCTACTGTTCTCAGAACTACTAGTAAGACTGTAGTAACGTAAATAACATGGAGGGAGGTCTACTGTTCATAGAACTACTAGTGAGACTGTAGTAACGATAATAACATGAAGGGAGGTCTACTGTTCACAGAACTACTAGTAACACTGTAGTAACGATAATAACATGGAGGGAGGTCTACTGTTCACAGAACTACTAGTAAGACTGTAGTAACGATAATAACATGGAGTGAGGTCTACTGTTCACAGAACTACTAGTAAGAATGTAGTAACGATAATAACATGAAGGGAGGTCTACTGTTCACAGAACTACTAGTAAGACTGTAGTAACGTAAATAACATGGAGGGAGGTCTACTGTTCATAGAACTACTAGTGAGACTGTAGTAACGATAATAACATGGAGGGAGGTCTACTGTTCACAGAACTACTAGTAAGACTGTAGTAACGTAAATAACATGGAGGGAGGTCTATTGTTCACAGAACTACTAGTAAGACTGTAGAAACGATAATAATATGGAGTGAGGTCTACTGTTCACAGAACTACTAGTAAGACTGTAGTGACGATAATAACATGGAGGGAGGTCTATTGTTCACAGAACTACTAGTAAGACTGTAGAAACGATAATAACACGGAGCGTGGTCTACTGTTCACAGAACTACTAATAAGACTGTAGTAACGATAATAACACGGAGGGAGGTCTACTGTTCACAGAACTACTAGTAGCACTGTAGTAACGATAATAACATGGAGGGAGGTCTACTGTTCACAGAACTACTAGTAAGACTGTAATATCAATAATAACATGGAGAGAGATCTACTGTTCACAGAACTACTAGTAAGACTGTAGTAACGATAATAATATGGAGTGAGGTCTACTGTTCACATAACTACTAGTAAGACTGTAGTAACGATAATAATATGGAGTGAGGTCTACTGTTCACAGAACTACTAG
Organism: Timema cristinae; assembly: GCA_039000515.1. Lineage (NCBI taxonomy): Eukaryota > Metazoa > Arthropoda > Insecta > Phasmatodea > Timematidae > Timema > Timema cristinae. The sequence goes on along the minus strand of JBCFYV010000012.1, from coordinate 122,365,170 downwards.
TAAGACTGTAGTAACGATAATAACATGGAGTGAGGTCTACTGTTCACAGAACTACTAGTAAGAGTGTAGTAACGATAATAACATGGAGGAGGTCTACTGTTCACAGAACTACTAGTAAGACTGTAGTAACGATAATAACATGGAGGGAGGTCTACTGTTCACAGAACTACTATTAAGATTGTAGTAACGATAATAACATGGAGGGAGGTCTACTGTTCACAGAACTACTAGTAAGATTGTAGTAACGATAATAACATGGAGGGAGGTCTACTGTTCACAGAACTACTAGTAAGATTGTAGTAACGATAATAACATGGAGGGAGGTCTACTGGTCACAGAACTACTAGTAAGAGTGTAGTAACGATAATAACATGGAGGGAGGTCTACTGTTCACAGAACTACTAGTAAGACTGTAGTAACTTTAATAACATGGAGGGAGGTCTACTGTTCACAGAACTAGTAGTAAGACTGTAGTAACGATAATAATATGGAGTGAGGTCTACTGTTCACATAACTACTAGTAAGACTGTAGTAACGTAAATAACATGGAGGGAGGTCTACTGTTCATTGAACTACTAGTGAGACTGTAGTAACGATAATAACATGGAGTGAGGTCTACTGTTCACAGAACTACTAGAAGGACTGTAATATCAATAATAACATGGAGAGAGATCTACTGTTCACAGAACTACTAGTAAGACTGTAGTAACGATAATAATATGGAGTGAGGTCTACTGTTCACAGAACTACTAGTAAGACTGTAGTAACGATAATAACATGGAGAGAGATCTACTGTTCACAGAACTACTAGTAAGACTGTAGTAACGATAATAATATGGAGTGAGGTCTACTGTTCACAGAACTACTAGTAAGACTGTAGTAACGATAATAACATGGAGTGAGGTCTACTGTTCACAGAACTACTAGTAAGAGTGTAGTAACGATAATAACATGGAGGGAGGTCTACTGTTCACAGAACTACTAGTAAGACTGTAGTAACTTTAATAACATGGAGGGAGGTCTACTGTTCACAGAACTAGTAGTAAGACTGTAGTAACTATAATAACATGGAGTGAGGTCTACTGTTCACAGAACTACTAGAAAGACTGTAGTAACTATAATAACATGGAGTGAGGTCTACTGTTCACAGAACTACTAGAAAGACTGTAGTAACTATAATAACATGGAGTGAGGTCTACTGTTCACAGAGCTAGTAGTAAGACTGTAGTAACTATAATAACATGGAGTGAGGTCTACTGTTCACAGAACTACTAGTAAGACTGTAGTAACTATAATAACATGGAGGGAGGTCTACTGTTCACAGAACTACTAGTAAGACTGTAGTAATTAGATGAGTGTGATATTAGAACTGTATTCGCTTTATTGGAACTTATTTGATAATGATTATGGTGCTAACGATCTTAGGATAAAATTAGTGAAGTGCAAATTTTAAAAAAAAGCTTGAGTCATCTCACTTGAATTAATTGCAACAGTTGCCATTCTAAATATGGAGGTAAAACCTTGTGGTCTATGAATGTTTCAAATTCCAGGTCACACTCCGAGAGTATTATTTTCTTAATAAACTATGATTATTACATTTAAAGAAAGTTTTTGAAGCATATAATACAAGTGAATATTTAAACTATACTAGCTCCTTATATTTTATTTATCTATTTGAGCCTGGTGTAGCTAACATAGTGTCATTGTTATCTCATAATTACTGGACAATATATACCTTGTATTGATAGAATCACTAGTATCCCCTTACCACTGAGCTATATCCACCTTGTATTGGTATAGAGTCACTAGTATCCCCTCACCACTGAGCTATATCCACCTTGTATTAGTATAGTCATTAGTATTCCCTCACCACTGAGATATATCCACCTTGTATTGGTATAGTCATTAGTACCCCCTCATTACTGAGCTATATCCACCTTGTATTGGTATAGAGTCACTAGTATCCCCTCACCACTGAGCTATATCCACCTTGTATTGGTAGAGAGTCACTAGTATCCGCTCACCACTGAGCTATATCCACTTTGTATTGGTATAAAGTCATTAGTATCCCCTCACCACTGAGATATATCCACCTTGTATTGGTAAAGAGTCACTAGTATCCCCTCACCACTGAGCTATATCCACCTTGTATTGGTATAAAGTCATTAGTATCCCCTCACCACTGAGCTATATCCACCTTGTATTGGTATAGAGTCATTAGTATCCCCTCACCACTGAGCTATATCCACCTTGTATTGGTATAGAGTGACTGTTACCCCCTCACCACTGAGCTATATCCACCTTGTATTGGTATAGAGTCATTATTATCCCCTCACCACTGAGCTATATCCACCTTGTATTGGTAAAGAGTTACTAGTATCCCCTCACCACTGAGCTATATCCACCTTGTATTGGTATAGAGTCACTAGTATCCCCTCACCACTGAGCTATATCCACCTTGTTATTGGTATAGAGTCACTAGTATCCCCTCATCACTGAGCTATATCCACCTTGTATTGGTATAGAGTCACTAGTTACCCCTCACTCATGAGCTATATCCACCTTGTATTGTATAGAGTACTAGTATCCCCTCACCACGAGCTATATCACCTTGTATTGGTATAGAAGTCATTAGTATCCCCTCATCACTGAGCTATATCCACCTTGTATTGGTATAGAGTCACTAGTATCCCCTCATCACTGAGCTATATCCACCTTGTATTGGTATAGAGTCACTAGTTACCCCTCACCACTGAGCTATATCCACCTTGTATTGGTATAGAGTCACTAGTATCCCCTCATCACTGAGCTATATCCACCTTGTATTGGTATAGAGTCACTAGTTCCCTCATCATGAGCTATATCCACCTTGATTGGTAGAGTCACTAGTATCCTCTCACACTGAGCTATATCCACCTTGTATTGGTATAGAGTCACTAGTATCCCCTCATCACTGAGCTATATCCACCTTGTATTGGTATAGATCATTAGTATCCCCTCATCACTGAGCTATATCCACCTTGTATTGGTATAGAGTCACTAGTATCCCTCACCACTGAGCTATATCCACCTTGTATTGGTATAGATCACTAGTATTCCCCTCACCATGAGCTATATCCACCTTGTATTGGTATAGAGTCATAGTATCCCCTCACACTGAGCTATATCCACCTTGTATTGGTATAGAGTACTGTTATCCCCTCACACTGAGCTATATCCACCTTGTATTGGTATAGAGTCACTAGTATCCCTCACCACTGAGCTATATCCACCTTGTATTGGTATAAAGTCACTAGTATCCCTCACACTGAGCTATATCCACCTTGTATTGGTATAGATCATTAGTATCCCCTCACCATGAGCTATATCCACCTTGTATTGGTATAGAGTCACTAGTATCCCCTACACCAGAGCTATATCCACCTTGTATTGGTATAGAGTCATTAGTATCCCCTCACCACTGAGCTATATCCACCTTGTATTGGTAGAGATTCACTAGTATCCCTCACTACTGAGCTATATCCACCTTGTATTGGTATAAGTCATATATCCCCTCACCACTGAGCTATATCCACCTTGTATTGGTATAGAGTCATTAGTATCCCCTCACCACTGAGCTATATCCACCTTGTATTGGTATAGAGTCACTAGTATCCCCTCACACATGAGCTATATCCACCTTGTATTGTATAGAGTCATAGTATCCCCTCACACTGAGCTATATCCACCTTGTATTGTATAGATCATTAGTATCCCCTCACACTGAGTTATATCCACCTTGTATTGGTAAGAGTCACTAGTTACCCTCACCACTGAGCTATATCATCACCTTGTATTGGTATAGAGTCATTAGTATCCCCTCACCACTGAGCTATATCCACCTTGTATTGGTATAGAGTCACTAGTATCCCCTCACACTGAGCTATATCCACCTTGTATTGGTATAGAGTCATTAGTATCCCCTCACTCAGAGCTATATCCACCTTGTATGTATAGATTACTAGTATCCCCTCCACCTGAGCTATATCCACCTTGTATTGGTATAGAGTATTATCCCCTCACCACTGAGCTATATCCACCTTGTATTGGTATAGAGTCACTAGTATCCCCTCACCACTGAGCTATATCCACCTTGTATTGGTATAGATCATTAGTATCCCCTCATCACTGAGCTATATCCACCTTGTATTGGTATAGAGTCACTAGTATCCCCTCATCACTGAGCTATATCCACCTTGTATTGGTATAGAGTGACTGTTACCCCTCACACCACTGAGCTATATCACCTTGTATTGGTATAGAGTCACTAGTATCCCCTCACACTGAGCTATATCCACCTTGTATTGGTATAGAATCATTAGTATCCCTCATCACTGAGCTATATCCACCTTGTATTGGTATAGAGTCACTAGTATCCCCTCATCACTGAGCTATATCCACCTTGTATTGGTATAGAGTGACTGTTACCCCTCACCACTGAGCTATATAGACCTTGTATTGGTATAGAGTCACTAGTATCCCCTCATCACTGAGCTATATCCACCTTGTATTGGTATAAGTCACTAGTATCCCCTCATCACTGAGCTATATCCACCTTGTATTGGTAGAGAGTCACTAGTATCCTCTCACCACTGAGCTATATCCACCTTGTATTGGTAGAGAGTCACTAGTATCCCCTCATCACTGAGCTATATCCACCTTGTATTGGTATTAGAGTCACTAGTATCCCCTCACACTGAGCTATATCACCTTGTATTGGTATAAAGTCACTAGTATCCTCTCACACTGAGCTATATCCACCTTGTATTGGTATGATTCATTAGTATCCCCTCACTAGTGAGCTTATCCACCTTGTATGATAGATTTATTATATCCCCTCACCACAGCTTATCCACCTTGTATTGGTATAGAGTAATTTATATCCTCACACTGAGCTATATCACCTGATTGGTAAAGAGTACTAGTATCCCCTCACCACTGAGCTATATCCACCTGATGGTTAGAATCATTAGTATCCCCTCATCACTGAGTAATCACTTGTTTGGTGATAATCGTAGTCACTAGTATCTCCTCACACTAGAGCAAATATCCACCTTTGTATGGTATAAGTCATTAGTATCCCCTACTAGTGTAGCTATATCACCTTGTATGTTATAATTTATTGATATCCTCTCACTACCGAGCTATATCAACCTTGTATTGGTATAGAGTCATTAGTTACCCCTCACTAGTGTGCTATATCCACCTTGTATGTATGATTTATTAGTATCCCCTCCACAGAGCTAATCCACTTGTTATTGGTATAGAGTAATATATCCCTCACACTGGCTATATCCACTTGTATTGGTAAAGAGTCACTAGTATCCCTCACCACTGAGCTATATCCACCTTGTATTGGTATAGAGTCATTAGTATCCCCTCACCACTGAGCTATATCCACCTTCTATTGGATAATAGTCATTAGTTTGCCCTCACCACTGAGCTATCACCGTAGTATCGACACAGGCCGAGAGAGCGCTCTGCGGCCTGTGAGGTCAGCTCTACAGTCTCCAGTCTCCTTTCCTCTCCAGTGTCGGTCAGACGGTCGCTGGTTAATAGCGTGTTATTGCGCGTGCGCGAGGTAACAACATTTGGTGATTTAACATACGCTGGGAGGTGTAGGAAGGGTTGCATCACCTCCAGACTTACTGGAGGGTTGGTGTCAACCGCAGGGGTAGAAGAACCACCTTTAGGTAGGCACAGATTTATTTACTATCAATTAATTATATAGTACTTTACTTTTGAGAAACTCATCAAACTCCATTTATTTTAGTCACGTAAGTTATAATCTATTTATGAATAACTCAAATATATATATTTTCTGAACCAACCATTAAGTGCTAAGTGCTATGTAATTATTTATGTTTTTTTTTAAATTCTGATATTGGTAACTAGTTTACCAGCTGATCTAAGTGTACCGGATTTGATTCCCATCATGATCTAAAAATATGTAATTGTTGAAGTGTTGTTTTCCACTTTCACTGTGATGAATTCATGGTCTGGGGTCTGGATGTTGTGTAATGTTCCAAATATAAGATAGTTTTTAGGTTGCGTGCTGATATACTCAGTCGGTTCAGAAAGTTAAATTACCTCATATAGACAAAATAGTATTTGTATCGTTAAAACTATTATATTAGTGTTAGTGTTAGAATATAAGGTATTTAACATTCACTTTCTGAATCGACTCATATCGGGTTATATTATAGCTTATGTTTGAAACATAACACAACACTCAGCCCCCAGACCATGAAAGGGTAAACTCACATTTCACCAATCACATAGTTTTAGATCCTGATGGGAATTGAGCCCTGGACCCTTAACTCAGCAGGGGAGACGCTACTGACTGGCTAAGGAGTTGACCATATATATAATTATATATATTTATTATTTATTATATATAATCATATAATATATATATTCAATATATATACATATATTATATAATATATAATAAAATATATATATATATATATATAAAAATCACCGCGTCTTAGCATTTGTTCAGGCTATAATGGATATGATAATTACTCTAATGTGATAATGATGAGAGAGAAAGAATCATTTTAGGGGTAATCTTCATGAATTTGCGTGGAGGGAGAGTGGGAAAATATTTACGAAAAACCACATTTATTGCCTTAGACCATTCTACCACTAAAGTGGTGTATATAATCTAAAGGATATGTTGAGAAGAGTGAATGTTAAGTGAATGTACCAACATTCCCCTAGAATGTAGACATTGTTTGGAACCCTTAAAACGCACCAATTTAAATTGTTCAGCGAGCGGTTAGCACTCCTGACTGATCTCCATGGCCGAGATATAAACCCAGGGTGTTTATCTAGGATGTGGTCTCCCTTTCTGCATCTTATTCTCTCAGACTATATAACGTAAGTGGACTCTCACCGATGATCACGTGGTCAGAGGCGTCGGTCTCGTCTATTCACCCATGACAGGAAGATCAATGTTTCGAACCCGGCAAGGTCTACTGAAAAATACAATGTAAATAATTTCCCTGGTTTCTTTCTCTCAAAGAGAGATTGTAAGTACATTTCCAATTTCGAGCTAAGTATCTTAAAATAATTGTTTTTAAATATAATATCTATAAAAAGTGACCATTTTAAGATCACATGACTTGGCGTATGAATACATTAAAACACAGTAACTTTTTTCTAACTGTCAGATATACCCAATCATGAGAAAATTGTTAACCTAAGAACAAAAGGCTAGGCGGGAAAGATCTTAAAGAAATATCTAGAAGATTTCACAGAGGACAGTCAAGCTACGAGTGAGATGTCGAGTTTTCCCTCTGGCTGGATTCGAACCGGGGCGTCCCGCGGCAAAGTCAAGCCCGTTAATTAGACGCTCTTTGCGAGCGTAACAAGAAGTATCAAGCGCGGCGGTACTTAACCTAACAGTTGTATCTCGGAAGAACTGTTTGAGTGGTCTCGGCGTGACGGAGGTTCGTAACAGCGGTATTATAACACTGTCGTATTTATTTCATAAAATAAAACATATGAATTTCATAAAATCTAAATATGAAGGATAAAGGGCAAAAAAGGGTTAGAAGGTCACATTTACATACATTTTCCACTTTTATACCTCAGGCCTCGTAAAGACTGCAGCTAATATATTTTTACTTTATCTCGACACCTCAGAGAGAAAGTATTTTGATCGTAAAAAAACTCGATATTCTGATAAATGTCGACGTTTCATGACCCCCTGGAGCCAAAAAGGGGTTTTCACAATGCCGTTTGACTTTACCTCGGGCTAGAGATTACAGTGTTTTACCTATTGGGCTAAGACTTGGTGTCTAGGGTGTTCATAAGCAGGTGCTAGGGTGTTCATAGCAGGGTGTCTAGGTGCTCATAAGCAGGGTGTCAGGTGTATAAGCAGGGTGTCTAGTGTTCATAAGCAGGGTGTCTAGGTGCTCATAACAGGGTGTCTAGGGTGTTCATAAGCAAGTGTCTAGGGTATTATAACAGGGTCTGGTGCTCATAACAGGTGTCTAAGTGTTCATAAGCAGGTGTCTAGGTGCTCATAAGCAGGTGTCTAGGGTGCTCATAAGCAGGGTGTCTAGGGTTCATAAGCAGGGTGTCTACATTCGAAAACTGGAATTATCCGGAATTTGAAGTGGTCTGAAAAACGGAATAAGTCAGGAATTTGGTAAATTACAAAAAAACATCCGGGAAAATGTAGTTTTACTCAAAATATGAAATATAACAATCACTAAATCGGTAAATTACACTGTGACTCGAACTGTTTTGTTGTTTTTGTAGTTGTGTCATATATTTTATAATTCCTAGTAGACTATGTTAATACAAATAAAAATAAAATTCATTAAAATTTTAAACCTTATTATTATTCATAAAAAAGGATTAATAAAAACCGGGGGAATGGGGAAGATAGAAAGGTGTGACATACTTTTGAGTCTGGAATTTTAGGAAATGATCAGGGAAAAATCGGGAATTTCGTTGATCAAGTTGAGTAGACACCATGATAAGGTACCCCCAAGGGGGTTTTGTAATTAGATATTCAATAGTTAGACAAGGGTTGGCTCGAAAAACGAGATAGTTAGACATTGGTCGGTTCAAAAAACGAGATAGTTAGACATTGGTCGGCTTGAAAAACGGGATAGTTAGACATTAGTCGGTTCAAAAACGAAAATAGTTAGACATTGGTCGGTTCAAAAAACGAGATAGTTAGACATTGGTCGGTACAAAAACGGATAGTTAGACATTGGTCGGTTCAAAAACGAGATAGTTAGACATTGGTCGGTTGAAAAACGGAATAGTTAACATTAATCGGTTCGAAAAACGGGATAGTTCGGATCCACTACGATTTTCTATCAGATTTATATTAAAATCAATGATAAAAAATGTAATTCAATTTTAAAAGGAAATATTTGGATAATTCGAAGCTTATAGATTGTTATTATTTCTAATTAGGACTGATTTCAAAACCAACTTAACAATATAATTAACATTAATCACGTGACACACAACGTAGGAAGAGTAACATTTCAAGTTGAGCGTCTTCATTGGTTCAAGATGTGGTTGCAGGGGACGCGAGAAAAGGCCTGTGTTTTTACAGTTTTTATAACAAAACTTTGCTTTGGCCCAAAATAGATAAAATGTTTCTCCAGTAGAAACACAGAGTTTAATTGTCTTCCCATGGTGACATCAACAGTTGTTGAATATCTGTACAGGATGTCTGGAATTTAGTGACCACTTTTTATCATCATTTAAAACGTTAATAATCTAATGCCGCTACGCTCATGACAGATATTCAACAATGTTGATAATATTAAATGAAGACAATTAAACTCTATGTTTCTACCGGAGCAATATTTTATTTTTTGACAAAAAAATGTTTCTGCTATAAAAAAACTGTAAAAACCCTGACCTTTTTATTACTTCTCTTGCATTCCCACCATTTGCAATTTTTTTATGTTAATTTTTAACAAATTTTTATATTTAGTGTTCATATTTTTCTTAATTTGTCTGTATGTGTGTTTTTATATATCATATTATGTAAAATGTTTGCGTTTATATGTAGCATATTTTGAGGTTATTGATTTATTATTTTAGGACCGACTGCGTAGATTCTCATGAAAATGATTAATTCGAATTTTGGATGTTCCGAATATTCTTATGAAAAAAATATTTTGGAAAAAAATTTAAAGTTTAACAAATTTTGGTTTTATTTATATTATCAAATTATTCATAGTTAGGTGACCTGGTGGTCCAGGGGTAAGGTGTCAAGACTTCTATGCTGGGGGTCCGGGGTTCAATCCTCGGTCCCGGCACAGATTTATCTGATTACCAAACCCTTCCTTCACCTCTAAAAAGACGTGTATTGTCACAACTTGTGAATGTGTGGAATGCCAGGTCTCCACCGTGGTTTGGATCCACGTTAAACTGTAGGTCCTCCATTTCACCTAACAATACCCTACCATTACACATTAGTTTAAGTGCGTATAACCCGAACGGGTAGTAAGACGCGGAGTTAATATTAATAATAATAATATTCATAATTAATATTAAATTGAATAATAATGATATGTTTACAAAATTTCTCAATGCTTTAAATTATAATTTGGTAAACATTGAGGAATATAAAAACCAACTAAACCAAATCTTTTTTTTGGGAGTCAGCATTTTTTTGTAGGTGTTTTAAATTTTCCTGTGACTACAGGTTTATAGAATCATTGCCCTAGAAACCTGACTATGGTATGGACCACGCCATCTTAACGAGACAAACACGACACTTGAAAAATACAATATGAAGATGAAACGTCAAAATTTAGTCATAGAGAGTTGAAATTTTATATTTAGGCTACGGAGAATGTTATATTTATGGGGTGGATCAAATACTTAATAATAATCTACTATGATGGGTCCAATATGGCGGACCCAACTTAAAAATGGACTCCTAGAGGTTTTGACATTTGAAACGGATGTTATGAAGATAAAAACAAAGGAAACCGAATTAACACGAAATATAAAATGGCGCTTGTTGAGTACAGGCCTAACCTGAAGCAGTATCTGGGGAAATCTTTGATGAAACTGTGCTAGATTAGGGACTGGATATTGACTACTTTCCTTTTTCTTTGATCGTAAAACAAGTGCAGTTGAACTTTATATGCATTCACTGCCTATAGTTGCCTTTTCTGTTGGTTTTTTGCCTCTTTTATGACCAAGTGCCTGAACGCACCTACAGTAGCCCCGTGGCTTCTTTGGTGCTGACTGACAGCTCACAGCTGACTTCTGACAGTCAACATTCAGGTATCTACAGTAGCCCCGTGCTTCTTTGGTGCTGACTGACAGCTGCTAGACACATGTTTTTGCAGCTCATTTGGTTCAGCGTATTGATACATAATTTGGTCTGGTAACTTTTCAAATCCATCAGCTGTCAACTGTGAGCTGTCAGTCAGCACCAAAGAAGCCATGGGGCCACTGTAGTATTTTGTCTTTTTACTTCTTTATTTCATAAGGTATTGATTTTCTGATGAAAGAAAGAATCCACTTTACCTAAAAATTGTAAGTTGTTTATATTTGTTTGTAATATGTTTAAAAATCGACACTTGTTAAATAGTTTTAATAATTGATTGTAAATCGGGTGGAGGCATTGGGATCCGTGGCAGACATTTTGAGATGAAACAGCGTGTCGTTGCAGGAGAAAAGTTCAAATTCTTAGAAACAGCAATTTGGAAATGTTGTCCCTTAACACCGTGAGAAGTTGAACTAGGCTTCTAAAATAATGAAAACATTCTCTCTAAAATATAACCTATTTCATTACTGGAAATCTTGAAAATTATCTTTTGATTAACACCATGTGACCCGCTTCAGTGGTCGAATGGTCTAAGGCGTCAATCTTGTGGTAGACTGGACTTCGGATGAAGGGGAGATCGAAGTTTGAATCTCGGTCAGGTGTACTTAAGTTTTTTTTTTACTAAATGATTTTCGACCTAAATCCATGCAAATGCAGATACATTTCCTCTAAATATCACCTTCTTAACCTCTAAATATTAACGTAATTAGTACATCTCCGTATAGCCCAAACTAGTGAGACCTAATGCTTAAATAAACCTCAGTATGAATCGGTTATAGGTGATAGAAAAGTAGGTTGTAAAACAATACTACTTTGCCTATTGTGCACTTTTCCCCCTTAAATACCTAATCATGTGCCTAAAACAAGCATTTATAGTACCTTTTTTAAACATTATTACTGCCTAGAAATCCCCCCTCCCCTCCAACCACTAGTTATGTTATTACATCACATTCATTTCAAAGTTTATCATAGAAATAGGGTAATAATGAATTAATCGCGGTTTTCTAATTGAACTTGAAATTGGATAACTGTAATCCTATTGAAAATATTAAAGAATATACCGAGGGATATTTTAAAAGGTTTGTTACCAGAGTTGCTACATTAGTTAATAAAACATATACTTTATAAAATACACATGTGTGGAGTCGCCTAAGAAAACATTCTGTCTAAAACATTCATTTACATTTTTCAACTGTGCCTTATGTTTCGAAATGTTGCAATTTCCTTTGATAAAAACACCAGCATATATTTATATTATGTAAATGTTTTATAAAATATTTAATTTAAAAATATATATTGCACGGATCATCAAAGTTACATCATGATTTTTTTACGAAACATATTAAATGATATATTACCGTGTAATAACAACTTAAAATTCTTACTTTTAGTAGATTTGACCGGGTTTGAAGTCCAACCCCCTTGAACCAAAGCCGCAAGCTTACCTTCAGTTGCCCTATTATTTACACTAATGGCAGTAGTCATTTGGGAAGATATAAAATAGAGGAAATGCACCTATATTTGTGTAACAATACATTGAAAAGTTTTTTTCCCCAAGATGATATTTCCACTTTTCACAAGGCAAGGAATCCTCTGTGTCTCAACAATGTTACTACAGTAAGAGCATAGTACTATTCTTTATCATATTAATGTAACATTATAGAATGCTCTTATAGTATTTTATTGTTGTAAACATGACTAGCAGTCCCGCATGGCTTTGCCCGTGACCCACTGTGGTATAAGAATTATATAAATCCTCTTTATTCCCTATCCCGTGGGAATTTCAGAAAATCCGGCCTTATTCTTTGTCTACATCATAAAGGGAACTTCTGTGCAAAATTTCAGCCTCAGTTTGGGCTGGGCGTTGATGAGTCAGTCAGTGAGTCAGAACTTATATATATATATATATATATATATATATATATATATATATATATATATATATATATATATATATATATATATGTATATATGTATATATATGTATATGTGGGTATACATATATATGTATATGTATATATATATATTATTATTTTTATTATTTAGCACCGCGTCTTACTACCCGTTCGGGTTATACACTTATGTATATATACATATATGTGTATATATATGTATATTTATGTATATACGTATATATATGTATATGTGTATATACATATATATGTATATATATGTATATATATTATTATTTTTATTATTTAGCACCGCGTCTTAATACCCGTACGGGTTATACACTTATGTATATATACATATATGTGTATATATATGTATATTTATGTATATACGTATATATATGTATATATATGTATATATATATTATTATTTTTATTATTTAGCACCGCGTCTTACTACCCGTTCGGGTTATACACTTATGTATATATACATATATGTATATATATGTATATATGTATATATATGTATATATATTATTATTTTTATTATTTAGCACCGCGTCTTACTACCCGTTTGGGTTATACACTTATGTATATATACATATGTGTGTATATATATGTATATATATGTATATATATATTATTATTTTTATATTAGCACCGCGTCTTACTACCCGTTCGGGTTATACACTTATGTATATATACATATATGTATATATATGTATATATGTTATATATATGTATATATATTATTATTTTATTATTTAGCACCGCGTCTTACTACCGTTTGGGTTATACACTTAATGTATATATACATATGTTTATATATATGTATATATTATGTATATATGTATATATATGTATATATGTATATATATGTATATATGTATATATATGTATATATGTTATATATATGTATATATGTATATATTATATATGTATATATAGTATATGTATATATATATATAGATTACTGGGGACAAAAGTCAGACTTAGTACGCTTCAAGTGCGGCGCTAACCTAAATACAGGTTGACATCTATTTAGACCAGAATGGAATGAGACAGGCGTCCATTCTGGTCTAAATAGATGTCAACCTGTATTTAGTATAAAGCCTTGTGGAGTACTAACTCTGTCTATGAAACTGGCCCATAGCTGCAATCCACACGAAGGCAGTGTCCCCCTTAAATATCGTGCCAAGAAACGATTTGATAGAGAAAGTGCTCTAGTAACGAACACGCAGAACGCCAAGTTAGACAATTATTGTTTTATTGTCTCGTGGTTCATTGGCCAGACACGCGAGAACGTTAGTTTCGTTATCCGGCGCGTCTTGGAGAGCGGTCAGCACGCCTGATTCACGTGGCGAGAGGCCAGACTTTGAGTCCCAAGAACTCTTTTTTCCATAGAATGCCCTTTTATTCTCATTAAATGCGAATTTTGCTTTATTTAATAATATGTTATTATTAGTTGTACTTTTAGAATCCACGTTATTAATGTAAGGTTATCTAGAGGAAACACACCCGCGATATCTGGACGATTGGATTGAAAAGTCACACTTATAAACACATTTATAGTACATATATTAAATTTCATAAATCCAGGACTAGACAAAGACTCTACAAATTGTCATAACATTTTTTTTCATCGCATCTTACTTCCCATCCAGGCTGTACGCATTTTAATAACGCTAATGGAGTAGTGTAATATTGTTGTGTTATCATTATTATTATTATTATTATTATTATTATTATTAGCACCGTGTCTTACTACCCGTTCGGATTATACGCACTTACGCTAATGTGTAATGGTAGGGTTATTGTGAGATGAAATGAAGGACCTACAGTTTAACGTGGGATCCGAACCACGGTGGAGGCCTGGCTGTTGTGTTATCAAACCCTTAAATTCATACACAGTAAAACCCCGTTGGACCAAACCCTTCTAGTCAAAAATTCCGGATAATCAGAACATACTTTTCGGAAAACTGGAGAAAAAAAAGTATACTGAAATATATTTTATTGGTTAAAAAGCTCAAAGTTAAAAGAGAATTGCAATAAACGGTGTTATCCGATAGTAAATACTTAATATTTACATGTTGTAGTTAACACAATGTGTTTTCCTGTAACTACAAATAATTACAGAACATATCACGTGCTATATATCAGTTAAATAAATGAAATGAACATTTGATTAAACTCTTTTAACCGTAATTTAAAATTCTAGAAAATACTGTATCCCGTTTCCCCGGTTAATAAGAACAACTTTCTGTCCCAATTATATCGAATTAACAAGGTTCTAGCTATGGTAAATTTAATATGCAATGATATTAATTTACTATATTATAATATTCTTGATGCTGTATAGTTGCAAATTATTTCTACCCTCGTCCATCCTTCTCTTGCCCGGACAATCTGGAGTGTTCTGTGGGTAACAAGGTTGAAATCAAGGAAGGGTTCGATGCGTTGTTTGTAGAGAGTTACTAGAAGGTTGAAATCTTATGCGAGACTTGGGTTGTGATGTTAACAATCTCTGTTGGACTGGTTCTGTTAACAGTCTTGATTGGGACTTGGTGCTGTTAACAGTCTCTGTGGACTGTCTGTTAACAGTCTCTGTTGGGACCTGGTGCTGTTAACAGTCTCTGTTGGGACCTGGTGCTGTTAACAGTCTCTGTTGGGACCTGGTGCTGTTAACAGTCTCTGTTGGGACCTGGTGCTGTTAACAGTCTCTGTTGGGACTTGGTGCTGTTAACAGTCTCTGTTGGGACTTGGTGCTGTTAACAGTCTCTGTTGGGACTTGGTGCTGTTAACAGTCTCTGTTGGGACTGGTGCTGTTAACAGTCTCTGTTGGGACCTGGTCTGTTAACAGTCTCTGTTGGGACCTGGTGCTGTTAACAGTCTCTGTTGGGACTTGGTGCTGTTAACAGTCTCTGTTGGGACTTGGTGCTGTTAACAGTCTCTGTTGGGACTTGGTGCTGTTAACAGTCTCTGTTGGGACTTGGTGCTGTTAACAGTCTCTGTTGGGACTTGGTGCTGTTAACAGTCTCTGTTGGGACTGGTTCTGTTAACAGTCTCTGTTGGGACCTGGTTCTGTTAACAGTCTCTGTTGGGACTGGTGCTGTTAACAGTCTCTGTTGGGACTTGGTGCTGTTAACAGTCTCTGTTGGGACTTGGTGCTGTTAACATGCTTACTCCAGTCTGGCTATTAATCTAATTCTCCGTGATAATCCGGGCAGCACGCATCGATAGTTATTAATGTGTGATGTCGGACAAAGCACCCTTGTGTTGATATTAGGGTGGGGGTGTATGGAACGCGAAAAAGAACAGTGTTTTTTAAAGTTCTTACATCAATATTCATATATATGTTATGTTGCCAAAATAGATCAAGGGTTGGCGGGAAGGAGGGGGGGGGGGTTTGAGTTCCTTCACGACACCTGAAGAATGGATTATAAGTAAGCCTATAGTTGGTTAATTTCTACATATACTTATGGTTCTTAACCAACCTAACTTAACCTAACCTTCCAGGCGTTAACGAATTTCGTTCTTATTTAATTTTGTAATTTACTGTGTGAAGATCCCCTCCTTGAGATTTCGTGGAGGAACTCGACAATTGCTATCGGACTAATTATCTCCGTGGAGGAACTCGACAATTGCTATCGGACTAATTATCTCGTGGAGGAACTCGACAATTGCTATCGGACTAATTATCTCAGTGGAGGAACACGACAATTGCTATCGGACTAATTATCTCAGTGGAGGAACTCGACAATTGCTATCGGACTAATTATCTCCGTGGAGGAACTCAACAATTGCTATCGGACTAATTATCTCCGTGGAGGAACTCGACAATTGCTATCGGACTAATTATCTCCGTGGAGGAACTCGACAATTGCTATCGGACTAATTATCTCCGTGGAGGAACTCGACAATTGCTATCGGACTAATTATCTCCGTGGAGGAACTCGACAATTGCTATCGGACTAATTATCTCCGTGGAGGAACTCGACAATTGCTATCGGACTAATTATCTCGTGGAGGAACTCGAAAATTGCTATCGGACTATTTATCTCAGTGGAGGAACTCGAAAATTGCTATCGGACTAATTATCTCAGTGGAGGAACTCGACAATTGCTATCGGACTAATTATCTCAGTGGAGAACTTCGACATTCCCTGGTAGAAACATATAATTTAATTTTTTCCACGTGTTGATATCAACAGTTGTTGAATATCTGTCATGACCATAGCGCATTAGATGAGAAACCTTTTTTTAGATGAAATAAAATGTTGTCATTATATTCCAGGATACCCTTGACAGATATTCAACAACTGTTGATATAACCACGTGAAGAAAATTAAACTCCAAGTTTGTACTGGAGAAATATTTGGTTTCTTTTAAGCATAAATAAAGCTTTGTTATAAAAACTGTAAAAATACTGCCTTTTCTCGCGTTGCCTACATCCCCACTTATTTAAGGGATTATTTAAATAAGAGGATAGTTGATATATTTTGAAACGATTTTAATTATTTGAACAATAAGTATATGACGCAACCCCTAATCGTAATGTTGCGAATTGGAATGTAAAAACCACGGCTTGAGGCAGTTCCGAAACACTGTAGACATAAGGCTACATTAGGAATGAGAAAGCTATTAATTTATAAATATGTACCCAATTTTTCGTGGAGGGAGAGTGGGAGATCATTAAGGTTAAACTACTCTCAATACAGAAGGATGAGATTCGAACCCTGGTCTGAGCGTCACTGACAAATGACTATGTAAGCTAGACATTTAGACTGCGTTTCTATAGATCCACGTGCTGCATTAATAATAATAGTAAAAATAATAGCTAAACTATTATGTTTTATTCTATTTACATTATGCACATCATACATCATAGTACAACTGTTAACTAGCGTATATAGAGATTTACAAAGAAGGGCCAGTATTTAATGGCATATATAGTTATTTTACAAGTGATTAAAACTATTAATCAGCCTATATAAATTTTTACAAGGGAAGATCAATATTTAATTCATTTATAGCTATTTTAAAATTAAGTACAACTATTAATCACTTTCCATATTTGTCTTATTATGAAGTAAATATATTTACTTGCATCTATAGCCTTATTACAAGGGAGAAAAACTATTTATCTACCTCTATATTTTATATTTTTAGCACCACGTCTTACTACCCCTTCGGGTTATACGCTATCACCCTCTCTAGATGGTTTACAGGGGAGTAAAACTATTTACTGTCCTTTATAGCCCCATTACCGGTGATTAAAACTATTAATCCATTTTTTACAAGGGAATACCAATATTTAATTCCATTTATAGCCATTCTAAAATTAGATATAACTATCAATCACCTTCTATATTTGGCTTATAATGAAGTAAATATATTTACTGTCCTCTATAGTCCCATTACAAACGATTAAAACTTTTAATCAGCCTCTAAAGCTGGTTCACGATGGAGTATCAATATTTACTGACCTATATAAATATTATACAAGTGAGAACAGTTGATAGACTGACTCCTTAAGAAACTTCGCCTCCGGCAACAGAATGTCATGGTCGACCGGTCACTTGCATCGGTAAAAACTCCCCGCTGCAACAAGAGGTACAGGTACCTAGAGAAAAAACAACCTCTGCGAGTTTTATATTCACATAACCTTAAAAAAACAACCTTTCGTGCCGTGGTCGTAGGATAAGAGTTTCAGGTGCTTTGATACAACGACAGAAAGATGGCCTTGAACGCGACGAGTAGCAAACAATGTTTACTTCTCGGGTGTGGTTTCAACAGAAGAACATGACCTACAAACTGTCTTAACCTAATACGCCACCAATTAAGGTAGGATGAAAAGGATTGAGAGTTAAATACAACCTGCCTCGTTGCCCGCATGATATAACGCGCTACCCTCGCAGTAAACTAGACTGCCGATCAGGGTTCGAATCTAGTTCGGGTGTGTTGACGGTGATTTTTACAATATTGTTTTCCAATCTCCCTCCACGCAATTTTGGTTACACCTCCTCTAAATATAACTTTCATATCCCTAAAACCGCTAGCGTAATAAACTTTTTATTTTATTTTATTATTTAGCACCGCGTCTTACTACCCGTGCGGGTTATACGCTTTAAGTTCTAATTACGCTAATAAATTAGGAATTGGGAAGGTTTAATTAGAGGAAGTGAACCCGCATTTGCGTGGAGGGAGAGTGGAAAACCAGCGTAATAAACACATAGTCTTATAGCTCGAATAGCTAGTAAGACGTGGTTTTAAAAAATGAGGTTAAGGGCGGTATTTTTGCAGTTTTTCATAGCAAAAATTTCTTTTCGGCAAAATGAATCAGATATTTCTCCAGTAGAAACATAGAATTTAATGTTCTTTACCTGGTGATATCAACAGTTGTTTAATATCTGTCGAGGGTGTCCTGGAATTTACTGTCAACTTTTCACTTTCTTTGAAAAGTTTGTAATCAAATGCCGCTATGCTCATTACAGATACTCAACAATTGTTGACGTCACCATATGAAGAAAATTAAACTCTATGTTTCTACTGGAGAAATATCTGATTTATTTTGAGGAAACAAATTCTTTGTTTTAAAAACTGCGAAAATTCTTGCCTTTTCTCGCGTCCTATTCCATCTCACCTTAAAGCAGTCATTCCAATTTTTTTTTTAAAAGGCAAATGGCCTTATAAGACATACCGCTCTAAGGGATTACTGGACAATCTAATCATCAATTAAATCTCACTAATGCGGTAGTAAAACGAAAAATTGCCATAAGCTTTCAAGCTAAATATAGAAAATTAGAAAGTAGTTGCAAAGGAAACATTATAAACTTGGGAAATCCCCGAGAATGATACATTTTCTAGCCCTTAATGACTTGCTGGTGAGTTGGAAGCTATTGATCAACGTGGGTTTCATCTTAGCTTGATATTCTAAATCACTACCACACGCCAATGTACGATATATATATATATGATAGCACATCCCCTCGTCCTATGACGAGTATAAACACGCATTCTACTAGTGTGTTGTTTACAATATTTTTCTACAGCAACTCATTATCAACATCAATTCTTTCCAGCCTGTGGCCGGGTCAGTTATGTAAAGTGCCTACATCTTCCTCTTTAATCTATTCCATTCTTTCCCTCTCACTTGCACACTTTCTGTTATATACTCCTACCATCTCTTTCTTGGCCTGCCGTGTGGTATTTTTCCTAGATACTTCATTTCCATAATTTTCTTTGGCATCCTCTTCTTCTCCTTCCTCATTACATGCCCATACCATCTCAGTCTTGCTTCCTCTACTATCCCATGTACTCCAACATCCTCATTACATGTCCATACCATCTCAGTCTTGCTTCCTCTACTATCTCATGTACTCCAACATTCTCATTACATGTCCATACCATCTCATTTTAAAGTTTTCTACTATCTCGTGAACTCTTTGATCCCAGACTCTTCCCCGGATAACTTCGTTTCTACAACATTGTTCTACAACAACCATGACATATATAAGGCAGTAAGAGAGAGCTTTTGACAATATTGTCTCAGGGGAATGTGTTTTTCCTCAGTTGGTAGCAAGGACCACATCTCGTATTGGTGAAAGGAAGACCACATATTACGTTAGCAAGAACGTGTCAGTGAGAATAACTACAGAGAGGTCAGACTTTAGTTGCTAATGAGTTGAAACAATTAGAGAGCGTTAGATATATCGTGTTGGATGTGAAACCTATAGTTAGTTGCAACAGATGCTTTAGAACTCATCACGACCT
This sequence comes from Timema cristinae, assembly GCA_039000515.1. Classification (NCBI taxonomy): domain Eukaryota; kingdom Metazoa; phylum Arthropoda; class Insecta; order Phasmatodea; family Timematidae; genus Timema; species Timema cristinae. Next base: position 122,344,639 of record JBCFYV010000012.1, on the reverse strand, counting down.
CCTCCATTGGACAATTGCTACCATGTGAATAATGTCATACATCTCATTAGTAATATGTTACCGGTATCGGTGGTCGCATGGTCTAACACGTCACTTTCATGTTGGACTGGAACTCAGGGGAAGGGGAGATTGGATCTTAACTCCCGATCTAGTTTAATGAGGGTGATTTTTCCTAAAGTACTTCCCACTCTACCTCCACGCAAATGTGGGTATATTTACTCTAAAACAAAAATAAATATAATATGTTGTGACTCACTTAGGTGGCCACGTGGTCTAACGCGCTAATCTCGCAGTAGTCTAGATTGTCTATGATGGGGAGATCGAGGTTCGAATCTCAGTCGGGTGTACTGAAGGAGGTTTCCTAAAATGGTTTTACACTTTCCTTCCCCGCAAATTCGGATACATTTCCTCTATACATAACCAAAGTACCAACACTGGCGACTAACCACTTTTCCCCCGTGCTACGAGTCTTACTACCCGTCCAGTCTATACGTATATCCACACTGATGAGGTAAGGATGATGAAGGTAAAATTGGGGAAAATACACCCGCATTTGAGTGGAGGGTGTAGGGGAAGTAATTAATGATACGGAGCCCCATATGTACTTTTTCACTCCCTTATCTAAATTACACTTATAGCTCGTAAGATATATGAAATGAAATAATAAACTCTGTTACAGAAACGGATTATTTGCTCTCCGCATTTTTAACTCCCCCTTTTAGAAGGCTCGATTAAATATATATATATATATATATATTATATATATAATATATATATATATATATATATAGAGGCCTATTATTCAGAAAATGTTTATTTTTAAAATATCCTTTCAAATGAAAGTTGTTTATTTTTAAAAATGATACGTTATTTAGTATCTCAAAGAATGACGTAGAGATGATCCAAATCAGAAATACTCAGTTATGTTAAGTACCCTCAAAGTAGTTTTCACGAGAAAATTAGATGCACCATTTTGTTTCTGATGTTAGACAGTGCCTGGATACGTATTTTAATCAAACTCGTAAGAACTGATCTCGATAAAATAACTATTTTAGCTTCATCTTTGCATTTAAGTAAACTACCTTCAATTTTAGGATTAGATAGTTAATTCCAAAAATTCATCAGGGGAACCTTATAAAAACCCCAGATACCAAGTTTTAGTCCGATTGGTAAAATGTTTTGGACTCTAGTCCCAGTAAAAGACAGACAGACGTAATTGCAACAAAAAAAAACACCACTCTTTCGAGTTCAGGGAGTAATTAAACGTTGACATTCATCAAAATCTCAAATCCAAATTATTATTTCTTAACAATCACAATACTTCCTCTCAATGTAGAGTCAATATAGAGTAAAATCTACCCTCTTTATACATATCTGGGATTCTAACCCCTACCAACATCTTCTAAAAACATTTCCCTCCCTCATCCTTACTAAATCAGTGTAAGCTGAATATCCCGGACCAGGACTCTGAAGGAAGAACTTAGAACTACTCCTAAATTCTTATTACCATAAATTACTACTCGTTAGGATTATACGCTTATGTACTAATTGCTCTAATGTTTTATGAAATAGGGAGACTCTATTTATAGGAAGTGTACCAAAATTTACGTGGAGAGAGAGTGGAAAACCATTTAGGATAAAACTCGGTACATCCGACCGTTATTCGAACTTTGATCTCCTCGTCATCAGCAAGCTAGTCTACTTGGAGAGTGACTCCTTAGACCATGCAGCCGCGGAAGTGGATTTCCATCTCTTAAAATGACATGAATATACTCGAAACATTCCAAATTTTAAAGTTCCCACCTAAGTTTAATTTCTCCCGAGGACGTTAACACCAGAAACTTTATCAAATGAGTTACAATAAAGTAATAACAGAGATTACAGTTCTCTTCTCACACTCACGTATAGACTACAGCGCTTGGTGGTTGACTGTGGCACTAACGTCGGGACTGCTGTAGACCGGATATGTTAACATTTCAATATTATAATACATCATCCCCCCCCCCTTTTTGATTTAAAACCCTGGAAATTTTGATTTAAAAATTTTTTTTTATCATATTATTGTTACTATTTAAAGTAAAATTCTCTGTCAACGGTTTTCCACCCCCATTCCGCTCTCTCCTCAAAAACACCCTATTTTAAGTCTTTAAATGTATGTAATAAGCTCAATCTGCCCTATTCCATAATTCAAATCGTACACGCCCTAAATAGATCACATGCCACCACTGCGGAGAATTTTCTGAGGAAATATTCATCTCTAGTTGGTCATAAACCCCTCGGCTGGCGGTCAGGTCTGCTAACCAACCGCTCGTCCAAACCTCGAACCTACTCGGTTAGGTGTCCGAAGACAAAGGTTATTGCATTGTCTCTGCGAGACTAATAAGCTGACAAGGCAGTAAAGCCGAACAGCGCATGCGCGTGCCTATACATGGACATCAGTCACTTCCTGCCATTGAATACCGTCTTCCTCTTTTACTGTCACATCGACTTGACACGACTGACATGGGACACCGCCTTCGGGATCCACATGTATTGCTGACATGTATTGCTGACAGGTATTGCTGACAGGTAGCGGGGAGTACGATTCCTACCAGCCATTCTACACTCCTGGCTTATAAAGGACTCCCGGACCACTGATATACACTTGTTTCCAGCCGGGATTCAAATCAGAGACTCTCTTGAACAAATCCGACTGAAAGGTCCTCGTTCCTGCGATATAATAAAAACCTGGACACACGAAATACTCACAAATACCAAGTGTTGAGGGAGTATTGTGATTATGAATGATATTAATCATGAGATAATAATATTGACTTGCTCGAGGAGACCAATATTGGAAAGTGAGTGATAGTTTCCATGAAGTAGGATAGCTCCAGTGAAGTACGGAGGATAGCCAGTTAATAGCCCTGTTTGGAGATAGCTCCAGTGTAGATAGCTTCATGTTGGAGATAGCTCTGGTAAGATAGCTCCTGTTTGGGAGGATAGCTCCCCCAGTGTAAAGATAGCTCCATGTTTGGGAGGATAGCTCTCCAGTGTAAAGATAGCTCCATGTTTGGGAGGATAGCTCCCCAGTGTAAAGATAGCTCCATGTTTGGGAGGATAGCTCCCAGTGTAAAGATAGCTCCATGTTTGGGAGGATAGCTCCCAGTGTAAAGATACTCCATGTTTGGGAGGATAGCTCCTAGTGTAAGATAGCTCCGTTTTGGGAGGATAGCTCCCAGTGTAAAGATAGCTCCTGTTTGGGAGGATAGTCCCAGTGTAAAGATAGCTCCGTGTTTGGGAGGATAGCTCCCAGTGTAAAGATAGCTCCAGTTTGGGAGGATAGCTCCTAGTGTAAAGATAGCTCCATGTTTGGGAGGATAGCTCCCAGTGTAAAGATAGCTCCGTGTTTGGGAGGATAGCTCCCCAGTGTAAAGATAGCTCCGTTTGGGAGATAGCTCCATGTAAAGATAGCTCCTGTTTGGAGGATAGCTCCTTTAGTGTTAAAGATAGCTCATGTTTGGGAGGATAGATCATCTTAGTGTAAAGATAGCTCGTGTTTGGGAGGACTAGCTCCCAGTGTATCCATTTTGGTATGGCATACTCCATTAATGTAAAGTAGCTAGTTGGATGAGGATAGATCTTAGTTTAGAGAGACTTACCCGCATTTGCGTAGAGAGAGTGTAAAAACCATTCAGGAAAAGATACACTCAGTATACTTGACCAGAATTCTAGCCCTAACCTTTACGTAATCGGCAATCAAGTCTATGGCATGAGTGACGTCATAGACCAGAGAAGGGCAGCATACATTTAAATGTAGCCAGAGGTGCGGTGAATGAGGAGTGAAATCGAGAAAACTCGTTTCTCATTGAAATTCAAACAACATACACAGTTTGAACATGACTACTTAGTTACAAATGCCTCAGACACAAATGTAAAAATTGTTAAAATTTAAAATATAAAACAGTTCAATTTGAAGCTTATAACCTGCTTGGGTGGCCCCATGGTCTAAGGAGTTACTCTCATGTTAAACTAGACTGCCTATGACAGCGATATTGGGCTTTAATCCCGGTCTGTGTTACGGGGGGTAGTTTTTCATAAATGATTTTCCACTCTCCCTTAGCACAGATTCAGGTACAATTCCTCTTAATTCAACCTTTCTCATCCTTAAAACACTAGTTTAATTAATGCATATGCGTATAACCTGAGTAGGTGGTAAAACGCGGCGCTAAGAAACCCAGAAATCTGGCAATCTCTTGTCTGACAGTTTTCATAAACATTCGCTGGAATTCTGAAATCAATGAACAACTACTTAGCTTCGCCTACAAATTGACATGAACAATATAGCGTTCTGTATCAACAATCTTGAGTATGTATCATCATAGAGAGTTCTGTGTCAACAATCTGAGTTATGTTCAACAATAGAGAGTTCTGTGTCAACAATCTGGGGTTATGTATCAACAATATAGGTTATATATCAACAATATAGAGTTATGTATCAACAATATAAGTTATGTATCAACAATCTAAGCTATGTATAAACATATAGGTTATTTATCAACAATATAGAGTTATTTATCGACAATATATAATAGTTATGTATCACAATCTGAGCTATGTATCAACAACTAGAATTATGTATCAACAATATAGAGTTCTGTATCAACAATATAGGGTTATTTATCAACAATATAGAGTTATTTATCAACAGTCTAGCGTTATTTATCAACAATTTAGAGTTATTTATCAACAATCTAGAGTTGTGTATCAACCGTATAGATTTATGTATCAACATTATAGAGTTAGGTATCAACAATATAGAGTTCTGTATTAACGGTCTAGAGTCATTTATCAACAGTCTAGAGTTATTTATCAGCAGTCTAGCGCTATTTATCAACAGTCTAGAGTTCTGTATCAACAATCTGGACTATGTATCAATAATCTGGAGTTCTGTGTCAACAATCTAGAGTTCTGTATCAACAATCTAGAGTTATGTATTTTTAACCCATGAATCACCTTGAGTCCCTTCAAACACCCAAGTTGATTCAAACATGGAAAACCATTTCTAAATGCTCGATTTCAAATTTGTGAAGCTCTCGACAGATAAAACAGATTTCCCCATTATCTGTGACTGAAGCATTCTGGTATATTTTCAAGTGCTCCGATTTGTGAATAAAAATCAAATCACCTGGAATTCCTGGATTGTCCAGAGACGGAAAGGTGGACCTCTACCTGCATTAATTTGTAATATTAAAGTGGAAGTAATCGCGCAAGAATTTAAAGACCAACTTGAAGTAATTTAAAACTAAAAAACGAAGAGGAATATTGAATGGCTGTGTTGTGTCAATAACTCATTCAGAAAGCGGAATTATTAGATGTTTTTCTTTAGCTTATGTCACCAGGGTTTGTCGGTTAGACGTTTCTGGCCTTCTACTGGTAGGGGCGGATATGTAACTAACTGTCTTATGAGGTTGGGGCGCCATGTAGGTGCTGTAACTTCCCCTCAATGGGATATCATGATAATGATTACGCGCTGCCGGTAAAAGTTTTAAAACCAGCTTAAGGCGGCCACCTCGGTCAGTGAGAAAGTATCAATCGCTATCAGGCCACACGGCTTAAAATACAAAGGTCTGTGTTGTTTTCTGGAACTAATTCTCTATTCGGTTTAGTCTTATACTCCCTTTCGACCTTTACCTACAATCACACTTTGTAATGTCATTAAGAAAGAGGGGAAAGATAACTACGAAACTTCTTGTCTCGAGGTAAAGAGGAATGCTCGTTTCTAGTTCACAAATATCTCAAAATTTTCTGTTGTGAGTCTATAAATAAAATTACTCTATTTGTTAGAGCAAGGCTGGATCTAGAACCCTTTCTCACCAATCCTAGTCTCTTAGCTCCACTAATATGATTAAAAATTCGTTGAAAATTGGCTAATATCACATTTTCACACGTTTATTTCTATTAATAAAACTCAAACTATTGGGTTGGTGAGAAAAAAAAGAACCCTGTTGGAATCTTTGGGCTTTAGTTTGGCGTGAACTATATTTTGAAATAACGTATCGTAGAATTAAATATTGCGTTAGAGCTGAACGTATGCGCGGTAATTTCTCGCTTACCAGGCCGGCCACCTTAAACCTAATTAACCAGACCACCGCAACCATAATAACATATTCCCTTCAGGAAAATTACGTAGGTACCACCGGAAAACAATCCCGGGACCGCTGGTTTAATAGCCAGGGATACCAGACTATAGGCCCGGCCTTCCAATAGTTGTAGGTAATATCAAGTTTTTTTTAGCACCGCGTCTTACTACCCGTTCAGGTTAAACGCTTATGTACCAATTTTGCTAATAGTTTTAGGAATAGGAAAGTTGTTTTTATAGGAATCATACATGCATTCGCGTGGAGGAGGAGTAGAAAACCATTTTGTAAAAACAGACCTCAGTATACCTGACCGAGATTCAAACCCAGATCTCCCCTTCATCGGCAGTCTAGTCTAACACGAGAGTAGCGCGTTAAACCATACGGGGGTAATGTCAAGAAAAAAAACACAGTACGTCTTCAGGATAAAAGTTTATCTTGCAATGAGAGCCGGCAAACTCAAATTTGCCACATTTATAGAGCCGATTTGCCACTTGTGGCGAGTTGTAACAGGGTTGTCCACCCCGGCCTTTAGGACCACTCGACCAATGAAGCGATTCTGGTCAATGTTGCAGTATCGGATGTTTGTGTGTGTTCGGGCCCTGAAGCCACGGACAGGTGAAAGATGTATCGGCCTGGCCACGTAACGGTCCTTCGTAATAATAATAGGAAGTTCTCCAGTCGCTCTGTCTACTGTGGTCACTAGGACATGTGTGTGTTCGAGAACTGGTTATCAGCTTCAGAACACACTCTCGAGGGCAACTATAGTAGGATCTCGGTATAAAGACAGTTTTAGAAACCAGCTCTGGAGGTAGAATGGTCCAAGACAGGTTTGTTAAACTCGTAAGGGTGTAATGATGTAGATTTTACCCTTTCGTATTATTCCAAACTAAAAGTTCTCACCCTTAATATATTTCAAAATATTTGGACAATTTTATAATATTGAACTGATTGGATCCTTATGTTTTAAAATCATATCTACTGATTTAACAAGGTTGAGGGTCAGGGGCGGATACAAATAGTTTTCATGGGGGGGGGGTCATAATTATAAATAACATAGTTACTTACAATGTTAAATTTCTTTTTAAAGCCTTTTAATAGTTTCTCATTCTTATTTGATCTTATGTATGTTTTAAACCGTGGTCATCCTCTCCAATTTTTTAAAATCAGAAAGTTTTTATAAACCATTAGGATTGGCCCTCCTTCAACAATTTTTGGAAAAGGGTTAATTCTAGAAGCTAAATAAATAGTCTTCGCCTTGATTTTTTTTAATTAGTTTATTTTATAAGCCATTTAAAGTGTTCCTCACCCAGACATTTTTGAAATTTGAATCCCCCTCAAAGCTATTTATAGTGAACCTCAACTTGATTTTTGACGATAATCAGATGCCTCTAGAACAGCGTTTTCAACCGGTGTGCAGTGGTCTAAAATTGCAAATTTCTGACCAAAACTCCAAAAATGTGGGATATGGGGTTTTATGGGTTGCTGATCACGGAAATGACCTTGAAAATGTGAAATTCATATTGGCCAACACAAAATTGCTCACTTCTACTTCGGAAATAAGCGAATATATCGATATTTCTTTTCCAAATTGAGAAGTTTAGGGTTTTTGGGGTTGCTGAGTACGAAAACCTTTTCATGTCTACTCTTGGGATGTTTAATAAATAACAAAAACAAGTATATGAGCGTAACTATAATTCATACATAATTTATTGACGCATAATCTAAAACATTTGATACTATTCACTATCGGAAGTATCATTGTTACACTCGCTGACGCTTCCATCCTCGTCAGTTGTATTTTCACTACAACTATCGCGAGTGACTGCTGCGATTGAGGATAATAATGATTTGAACTTTTTGGAGGTGTCTTTCGCAAGCTACCAAATGCCTTCGAAAAACCTCTTCCAAAATTTTTTTGCCTGCTGCATTTGCGCGCAAAATCTTCGCGATATCTTTTAATGAATTTGTTGCAAGATTCTTTCGCTTCCTCAGACATTTGGCCAATCGGGAGTAAAGAGGAATCGATAGTGACATGACCGTGGATGAGGATTTTATGAAAACTTGTGGACATGTAAAACCACGGGTAAAGATTCACAAAAAGTCTAGCCGTTACTAAGGAAAGCTTCTCAAATTTTTCGACATCGCAAGAAATGACTTGCAAAATGATGTGAAATCTTTTTATCAAATTTTCATCAACGCCCGTTATACTAGAAGAAATTGTGAATTTTGAAAAAAAAAAAGTCTTGCCGTATTCCTGTCATTTGTTCTCCCATACCCTTGCTTTGGTTGATCGAAGATCAATCCCAATTGTTCACGAAAACCTTTTTGGATGAGATTTTTTTCCTTTCTCGACGATGTATTTGTCATCTGCACCATGATTTTGCCATTTTTTAGTTTCAAGTCGGTAAGATTTAATGCAGGCAACACTCAAAAGAATCTTATTCAGGCATGAAGCGATGAAATATCGAATTGCAAATGTTCTTCAGAAATTGGCCTTTCCAAAATGTTGTCTATTTCATTATAATTTTTTGAAGTCGCCTGGCAAAGATAACAGTGAAGGTTTGATTATACATTCGCAAATGATTTTCAAACTGTACCGTCTACCATTGTAAATAAGAGTTTGTAGTTGCAGTGACTTCTTTACCATACATAACAAACTTAAATGGAGAAAGATTTTTTCTTGTATTTATTTTTTCGACTTATTTTCGAATTACTTCAGCAATTTCATATAGAATTGGATTTTTATATGGTTAAAAATCACGTTACGATGGCCGTGGCTTTTTTCAAACAACAATTTTTGAATTCGTTTCTTTGTCAACTGCCGACGAGATTTCCAATGGAACGAGTAAAGTAAAAAATATAGGGATGTCATCAGTATCGCAATCTCGTCTACATTCTCCCAACCTAGCCTCTCCCAGCCAACCCTCTCCCATACTACCCTCTCCCAGGCTACCCTCTCCCATACTACCCTCTCCCATACTACCCTCTCCCAGCCATCCCTTACCCTCTCCCATACTACCCTCTCCCAGCCTACCTCATCCCATACTACCTCTCCCAGCCTACTCCTCTCCCAGCCTACCCTCTCTCCATACTACCCTCTCCCAGCTACCCTCTCCCTACCTAACTACCTCTCCCAGCTACCCTCTCCCATACTACCCTCTCCCATACTACCCTCTCCCAGCCACCCTCTCACACCCCTCCCATCTACCTCCCCAACTACCCTCTCCCATACTACCCTCTCCCAGCCTACCCTCTCCCATACTACCCTCTCCCATACTACTTCCCTACCTCCATACTACCCTCCATACTACCCCTCCCACTACCCTCTCCCAGCACCCTCCAGCTACCCTATCTCCTCTCCACTACCCTCTCCCAGGCTACCCTCTCCCATACTACCCTCTCCCATACCTCTCCCTACTACCCTCTCCCAGAACCCTCTCCAGCTACCTCTCCCATACTACCTCTCCACTACCTCACCACTACCTCCCAGCCTACCCTCTCCACATACTACCCCTCTCCCAGCCTAACCTCTCTCCCAAGCCTACCCTCTCCCATACTACCCTCTCCCAGCCTACCCTCTCCCATACCTACCCTCTCCCATACTACCCTCCATACCCTTCACTACCCTCTCCCAGCCTACCCCTCCCAACTACCCTTCCATACTACCCTCTCACCATCACCACCCTCTCCCAGCTACCCTCTCCCATACTACCCTCTCCCAACTACCCTCTCCCAGCCTACCCTCTCCCAGCCTACCCTCTCCCAGCCACCCTCTCCCATACTACCCTCTCCCAGCCTAACCCTCTCCCATACTACCCTCTCCAAACTACCCTCTCCAGGTACCCTCTCTCCAGCAACAGATGGATAAACAGCCTACCTCTCCCATACTACCCTCTCCCAGCCTACCCTCTCCCAGGCTACCCTCTCCCATACTACCCTCTCCCTACTACCCTCTCCCAGCCTACCTCTCCATACTACCCTCTCCCAGCCAACCCTCTCCCAGCCTACCCTCTCCCATACTACCCTCTCCCAACCTACCCTCTCCCAGCCTACCCTCTCCCAGCCTACCCTCTCCCAGCCTACCCTCTCCCAGCCTACCCTCTCCATACTACCCTCTCCCATACTACCTCTCCCATACTACCCTCTCCCAGCCTACCCTCTCCCAGCCTACCCTCCCAGCCAACCTCTCCCAGCCTACCCTCTCCCATACTACCTCTCCCATACTACCCTCTCCCATATACCCTCTCCCAGCCTACCTCTCCCAGCCTACCCTCTCCAGCCTACCCTCTCCCAGCCTACCCTCTCCCATACTACCCTCTCCCAGCCAACCCTCTCCCAGCCTACCCTCTCCATACTACCCTCTCCCATACTACCTCTCCCAGCCTACCCTCTCCCAGCCTACCCTCTCCCAGCCAACCCTCTCCCAGCCTACCCTCTCCCATACTACCTCTCCCATACTACCCTCTCCCAGCCTACCCTCTCCCAGCCTACCTCTCCCATACTACCCTCTCCACCTACTCTCTTCCAGAGAACAGAGTAGGATTATGAGTACTTCTCCCGTCTTGTTTGGTCACTCCAGCTATTTCTAGTTAGGGATGTGGTATAAAAAAAGTATCGATACTGTACTCATTAAAAGTATCGGAAGACAAATATAGATACCATACTAGTATCGAAAGAAAATTATCGATAGCAGTAAATATCGGTATAAAAATTTTAATTTGAAAAAATCTTGGTTTTTATTTATTAATAATAATTTCAACTTTTGCAGCATTATTGTATTTTCATATCTATTTAAACACCGACAAATATAATGAATTTATATTATACTTAGGTCTATCGTGTCTGTTTTATGTGGAAGGTGTGATATTATATAGTAGTGTATGGTGAATATAATAAAAGGTTTCATCACATCAGCTTTCAAAACGTCTACTAAAATGTAGCTGATGGAAAGTTATTTAATAACTAAATTTCATTAGTTGTATATTTTTCAATCTATTTTGTACCGTTCTTTAACCAATAAAGTTTGTGAAAGAACAGCTGAACTAAAATATATTGAATGTTAGAGCTGCTTCTTACGTGTCAAGCAGAAAATGGGTGAGAATTGAGAAATAGGGACATTTTTTCTTCCTCCACAGTCCACCATAGTAAACATTTAATACCAACATAAGTGAAGATAACAAAAAAAAATGTTTCTTTCGATACTGGAGTGTGAGTACTAATATCAGTTAAAGTATCGAAAAAAGCATCGAGTAGAAAAATACCAGTATCGAAAGGGATATATCGATATTAGTAAAGTATCGATAATTTTTACCATCCCTAGTTCTAGTCTGATAGCCGTCTCTGCCACTAGAAAGCTGCCCTAAAATAAGATAACAGACGTGTTTTTGTGTAATGGAAACGTTTGGTTGTTGTTTTGTGCAGGAATGTCGTGTGAAGGGTGAACATTAGAAGAATGTGAGGATGTGTGACCTTCACTTAGCAGCACACGTCACACTGTGTCACTTAGTTCTGCCAGGGAACCTGACAACCCTCCAGTAAGTGTACATTTCTAACTGTCTCTTAGTTTTGCCAGGGAACCTGACAACACTCCAGTAAGTGAACACTTCAAACTATCTCTTAGTTCTGCCAGGGAACCTGACCACACTCCAGTAAGTGAACACTTCAAACTATCTCTTAGTTCTGCCAGGGAACCTGACCACACTCCAGTACGTGAACACTTCAAACTATCTCTTAGTTCTGCCAGGGAACCTGACAACACTACAGTAAGTGAACACTTCAAACTATCTCTTAGTTCTACCAGGGAGCCAGACAACACTTCAGTAAGTGAACACGTCACACTATCTCTTAGTTCTGCCAGGGAACCTGACAACACTCCGGTAAGTGTACACTTCAAACTATCTCTTAGTTCTGCCAGGGAACCTGACAACACTCCAGTAAGTGAACACGTCACACTGTGTCTCTTAGTTCTGCCAGGGAACCTGACAACACTGCAGTAAGTGAACACTTCAAACTATCTCTTAGTTCTGCCAGGGAACCTGACAACACTCCAGTAAGTGAACACTTCAAACTATCTTTTAGTTCTCCAGGGAACCTGACAACACTCCAGTAAGTGAACACTTCAAACTATCTTTTAGTTCTGCCAGGGAACCTGACAACACTCCAGTAAGTGAACACGTCACACTGTGTGTCTTAGTTCTGCCAGGGAACCTGACAACACTCCAGTAAGTGTACACGTCACACTGTGTCTCTTAGTTCTGCCAGGGAAACATACAATACTCCAGTAAGTGAACACTTCAAACTGTCTATTAGTTCTGCCAGGGAACCAGACAACACTCCAGTAAGTGAACACTTCAAACTATCTCTTAGTTCTGCCAGGGAAACATACAGCACTCCAGTAAGTGAACACTTCAAACTATCTCTTAGTTCTGCCAGGGAAACATACAGCACTCCAGTAAGTGAACACTTCAAACTATCTCTTAGTTTTGCCAGGAAGACTGACAACACTCCAGTAAGTGTACACGTCACACTGTGCCTCTTAGTTCTGCCAGGAAGCCTGACAATAATATTCTAATTTCTATCCATTCGCGAAATTAAGGTGTAAGAAACACTAGTTAAGATTTGTATTTTGGTGTTATTCATATAAAAATAATGTTTACCGAGGTAAATAAAATACTACATAAATTTCAATGTTTACTTTAATTTTTCACATATAGTAATCTATAATATCTCTCATTAATATAAATACATTAGAACAAAACCCTTTTTTATTAATTTAGAAGGTTTTTGTTCTAATTACTCGACGCTTATTTCAAATATTTCAACACCTATTTAGATTAGTTTATATGTTTATAATTATTTAATATTATTATTAGTTTAAATGTTGCTAAATTAGTAACTATAGTTAATAATTATTAATTACAATTTATTAAAATGTGTCTTAAACATGATATATAATGATTATCCCACGATCAGTCCTGGTAAGAAAATTTTATTCAACTCAGGGATAAATAGCAGCCTACACAAATAAATCAGGCCCGGGTTCAATTCCCGAGTCCATATTGCAGGGGGGCGGGAGTGGAGTTTGATGATGGCGTGTTCATTCAAGGCCGTAGTCGGGGGGAGGGGGGGTTCAACCCCCCGTCACCACGAGATTTTATGAACAAAATATTTATGAATTTATTTATGGTTCACACAATATCAAAATTAAGGTACAAGAACAAATTAGAGTGCTGTGTTACCATAAAAACACTTCAGTAAGCTTCTAAAGGTGTTTAATAGTTATAATTTGTCCTTGCCTCCAACAGTTAGGTGGTAATATTACCATAAAAACACTTCAGAGAGCTTCTAAAGGTGTTTAATAGTTATAATTTGTCCTAGCCTCCAACAGTTAGGTGGTAATATTACCATAAAAACACTTCAGAGAGCTTCTAAAGGTGTTTAATAGTTATAATTTGTCCTAGCCTCCAACAGTTAGGTGGTAATATTACCATAAAAACACTTCAGAGAGCTTCTAAATGTGTTTAATAGTTATAATTTGTCCTAGCCTCCAACAGTTAGGTGGTAATATTACCATAAAAATACTTCAGATAACTTCTAAAGGTGTTTAATCGTTATAATTTATACTAGCCTCCAACAGTTAGGTGGTAATATTACCATAAATCACTTCAGAGAGCTTCTAAAGGTGTTTAATAGTTATAATTTGTCCTAGCCTCCAACAGTTAGGTGGTAATATTACCATAAAAACACTTCAGAGAGCTTCTAAAGGTGTTTAATAGTTATAATTTGTCCTAGCCTCCAACAGTTAGGTGGTAATATTACCATAAAAACACTTCAGATAACTTCTAAAGGTGTTTAATCGTTATAATTTATCCTAGCCTCCAACAGTTAGGTGGTAATATTACCATAAATCACTTCAGATAACTTCTAAAGGTGTTTAATCGTTATAATTTATCCTAGCCTCCAACAGTTAGGTGGTAATATTACCATAAAAACACTTCAGATAACTTCTAAAGGTGTTTAATCGTTATAATTTATCCTAGCCTCCAACAGTTAGGTGGTAATATTACCATAAAAACACTTCAGATAACTTCTAAAGGTGTTTAATCGTTATAATTTATCCTAGCCTCCAACAGTTAGGTGGTAATATTACCATAAATCACTTCAGAGAGCTTCTAAAGGTGTTTAATAGCTATAATTTGTCCTAGCCTCCAACAGTTAGGTGGTAATATTACCATAAAAACACTTCAGAGAGCGTATAGAGGTGGTTAATAGTTATAATTTGTCCTAGCCTCTAACAGTTATGTGGTAATATTACCATAAAAACACTTCAGAGAGCGTATAGAGGTGTTTAATAGTTATAATTTGTCCTAGCCTCTAACATTTATGTGGTAATGTTACCAAAAAAACACTTCAGAGAGCGTATAGAGGTGTTTAATAGTTATAATTTGTCCTAGCCTCCAGCAGTTAGGTGGTAATATTACCATAAAAACACTTCAGAGAGCTTCTAAAGGTGTTTAATAGTTATAATTTGTCCTAGCCTCCAACAGTTAGGTGGTAAGATTACCATAAATCACTTCAGAGAGCTTCTAAAGGTGTTTAATAGTTATAATTTGTCCTAGCCTCCAACAGTTAGGTGGTAATATTACCATAAAAACACTTCAGAGAGCTTCTAAAGGTGTTTAATAGTTATAATTTGTCCTAGCCTCCAGCAGTTAGGTGGTAATATTACCATAAATCACTTCAGAGAGCTTCTAAAGGTGTTTAATAGTTATAATTTGTCCTAGCCTCCAACAGTTAGGTGGTAATATTACCATAAAAACACTTCAGAGAGCTTCTAAAGGTGTTTAATAGTTATAATTTGTCCTAGCCTCCAACAGTTAGGTGGTAATATTACCATAAAAACACTTCAGAGAGCTTCTAAAGGTGTTTAATAGTTATAATTTGTCCTAGCCTCCAGCAGTTAGGTGGTAATATTACCATAAAAACACTTCAGAGAGCTTCTAAAGGTGTTTAATAGTTATAATTTGTCCTAGCCTCCAGCAGTTAGGTGGCAATATTACCATAAATCACTTCAGAGAGCTTCTAAAGGTGTTTAATAGTTATAATTTGTCCTAGCCTCCAACAGTTAGGTAGTAATATTACCATAAAATCACTTCAGAGAGCTTCTAAAGGTGTTTAATAGTTATAATTTGTCCTAGCCTCCAGCAGTTAGGTGGTAATATTACCATAAAAACACTTCAGAGAGCTTCTAAAGGTGTTTAATAGTTATAATTTGTCCTAGCCTCCAGCAGTTAGGTGGTAATATTACCATAAAAACACTTCAGAGAGCTTCTAAAGGTGTTTAATAGTTATAATTTGTCCTAGCCTCCAACAGTTAGGTGGTAATATTACCATAAAAACACTTCAGAGAGCTTCTAAAGGTGTTTAATAGTTATAATTTGTCCTAGCCTCCAACAGTTAGGTGGTAATATTACCATAAAAACACTTCAGAGAGCGTATAGAGGTGTTTAATAGTTATAATTTGTCCTAGCCTCCAGCAGTTAGGTGGTAATATTACCATAAAAACACTTCAGAGAGCTTCTAAAGGTGTTTAATAGTTATAATTTGTCCTAGCCTCCAGCAGTTAGGTGGTAATATTACCATAAAAACACTTCAGAGAGCGTATAGAGGTGTTTAATAGTTATAATTTGTCCTAGCCTCCAGCAGTTAGGTGGTAATATTACCATAAAAACACTTCAGAGAGCTTCTAAAGGTGTTTAATAGTTATAATTTGTCCTAGCCTCCAACAGTTAGGTGGTAATATTACCATAAAAACACTTCAGAGAGCGTATAGAGGTGGTTAATAGTTATAATTTGTCCTAGCCTCCAGCAGTTAGGTGGTAATATTACCATAAAAACACTTCAGAGAGCTTCTAAAGGTGTTTAATAGTTATAATTTGTCCTAGCCTCCAACAGTTAGGTGGTAATATTACCATAAAAACACTTCAGAGAGCGTATAGAGGTGTTTAATAGTTATAATTTGTCCTAGCCTCCAGCAGTTAGGTGGTAATATTACCATAAAAACACTTCAGAGAGCTTCTAAAGGTGTTTAATAGTTATAATTTGTCCTAGCCTCCAGCAGTTAGGTGGTAATATTACCATAAAAACACTTCAGAGAGCTTCTAAAGGTGTTTAATAGTTATAATTTGTCCTAGCCTCCAACAGTTAGGTGGTAATATTACCATAAAAACACTTCAGAGAGCTTCTAAAGGTGTTTAATAGTTATAATTTGTCCTAGCCTCCAACAGTTAGGTGGTAATATTACCATAAAATCACTTCAGAGAGCTTCTAAAGGTGTTTAATAGTTATAATTTGTCCTAGCCTCCAGCAGTTAGGTGGTAAT
The DNA here is from genome assembly GCA_039000515.1 of Timema cristinae. Lineage (NCBI taxonomy): Eukaryota > Metazoa > Arthropoda > Insecta > Phasmatodea > Timematidae > Timema > Timema cristinae. The sequence goes on along the minus strand of JBCFYV010000012.1, from coordinate 122,328,136 downwards.
ATTACCATAAAAACACTTCAGAGAGCTTCTAAAGGTGTTTAATAGTTATAATTTGTCCTAGCCTCCAGCAGTTAGGTGGTAATATTACCATAAAAACACTTCAGAGAGCTTCTAAAGGTGTTTAATAGTTATAATTTGTCCTAGCCTCCAACAGTTAGGTGGTAATATTACCATAAAAACACTTCAGAGAGCTTCTAAAGGTGTTTAATAGTTATAATTTGTCCTAGCCTCCAACAGTTAGGTGGTAATATTACCATAAAAACACTTCAGAGAGCGTTATAGAGGTGTTTAATAGTTATAATTTGTCCTAGCCTCCAGCAGTTAGGTGGTAATATTACCATAAAAACACTTCAGAGAGCTTCTAAAGGTGTTTAATAGTTATAATTTGTCCTAGCCTCCAGCAGTTAGGTGGTAATATTACCATAAAAAACACTTCAGAGAGCTTCTAAAGGTGTTTAATAGTTATAATTTGTCCTAGCCTCCAGCAGTTAGGTGGTAATATTACCATAAAAACACTTCAGAGAGCTTCTAAAGGTGTTTAATAGTTATAATTTGTCCTAGCCTCCAACAGTTAGGTGGTAATATTACCATAAAAACACTTCAGAGAGCGTATAGAGGTGGTTAATAGTTATAATTTGTCCTAGCCTCCAGCAGTTAGGTGGTAATATTACCATAAAAACACTTCAGAGAGCTTCTAAAGGTGTTTAATAGTTATAATTTGTCCTAGCCTCCAACAGTTAGGTGTTATATATACCATAAAAACACTTCAGAGAGCGTATAGAGGTGTTTAATAGTTATAATTTGTCCTAGCCTCCAGCAGTTAGGTGGTAATATTACCATAAAAACACTTCAGAGAGCTTCTAAAGGTGTTTAATAGTTATAATTTGTCCTAGCCTCCAGCAGTTAGGTGGTAATATTACCATAAAAACACTTCAGAGAGCTTCTAAAGGTGTTTAATAGTTATAATTTGTCCTAGCCTCCAACAGTTAGGTGGTAATATTACCATAAAAACACTTCAGAGAGCTTCTAAAGGTGTTTAATAGTTATAATTTGTCCTAGCCTCCAGCAGTTAGGTGGTAATATTACCATAAAAACACTTCAGAGAGCTTCTAAAGGTTTTTAATAGTTATAATTTGTCCTAGCCTCCAACAGTTAGGTGGTAATATTACCATAAAAACACTTCAGAGAGCTTCTAAAGGTGTTTAATAGTTATAATTTGTCCTATCCTCCAGCAGTTAGGTGGTAATATTACCATAAAAACACTTCAGAGAGCTTCTAAAGGTGTTTAATAGTTATAATTTGTCCTAGCCTCCAGCAGTTAGGTGGTAATATTACCATAAAAACACTTCAGAGAGCTTCTAAAGGTGTTTAATAGTTATAATTTGTCCTAGCCTCCAGCAGTTAGGTGGTAATATTACCATAAAAACACTTCAGAGAGCTTCTAAAGGTGTTTAATAGTTATAATTTGTCCTAGCCTCCAACAGTTAGGTGGTAATATTACCATAAAAACACTTCAGAGAGCTTCTAAAGGTGTTTAATAGTTATAATTTGTCCTAGCCTCCAACAGTTAGGTGGTAATATTACCATAAAAACACTTCAGAGAGCTTCTAAAGGTGTTTAATTGTTATAATTTGTCCTAGCCTCCAGCAGTTAGTTGGTAATATTACCATAAAAACACTTCAGAGAGCTTCTAAAGGTGTTTAATAGTTATAATTTGTCCTAGCCTCCAACAGTTAGGTGGAAATATTACCATAAAAACACTTCAGAGAGCTTCTAAAGGTGTTTAATAGTTATAATTTGTCCTAGCCTCCAGCAGTTAGGTGGTAATATTACCATAAAAACACTTCAGAGAGCTTCTAAAGGTGTTTAATAGTTATAATTTGTCCTAGCCTCCAACAGTTAGGTGGTAATATTACCATAAAAACACTTCAGAGAGCGTTAAGGTGGTTAATAGTTATAATTTGTCCTAGCCTCTAACAGTTAGGTGGTAATATTACCATAAAAACACTTCAGAGAGCTTCTAAAGGTGTTTAATAGTTATAATTTGTCCTAGCCTCCAACAGTTAGGTGGTAATATTACCATAAAAACACTTCAGAGAGCTTCTAAAGGTGTTTAATAGTTATAATTTGTCCTAGCCTCCAACAGTTAGGTGGTAATATTACCATAAAAACACTTCAGAGAGCGTATAGAGGTGGTTAATAGTTATAATTTGTCCTAGCCTCCAGCAGTTAGGTGGTAATATTACCATAAAAACACTTCAGAGAGCTTCTAAAGGTGTTTAATAGTTATAATTTGTCCTAGCCTCCACCAGTTATGTGGTAATATTACCATAAAAACACTTCAGAGAGCTTCTAAAGGTGTTTAATAGTTATAATTTGTCCTAGCCTCCAACAGTTAGGTGGTAATATTACCATAAAAAACACTTCAGAGAGCTTCTAAAGGTGTTTAATAGTTATAATTTGTCCTAGCCTCCAACAGTTAGGTGGTAATATTACCATAAAAACCCTTCAGAGAGCTTCTAGAACTGTTTATCATTTTTTTTTATTATTTCTAGCCTCCTGCAATTGGGAGATGTGCCCCCGAACACCCGCCCCCTGAAATTATTTACTGGCTACGGCCTTGGGCTCATGTTCACGTATAAAAACGGAGAAAAACTACCTTTCAGTACCCTTGCTATACCGAGATTTTTCCCTTTAACATAAATTAGCTAAACTAAGCCAAACAATTTTCAAGGTAAGCCACGGCCTGTTCAATTAGTTGTGCTTGAATAACAAAGTTTGGAAGAAATAAATGACCCACTTCAATGGCCACATGGTCTAAGGTGCTATTCTTGCAATAGGCTAGACTGTTGATGACGGGGAGATTGAGGTTTGAATCTCAGTAGGGTTACTGAGGGTGTTTTTTTCCCAATATAGTCTTCCACTTGCCCTTCACTCAAATGCAGGTACACTTCCTATAAATATAGCCTTACTTATCCCTAAAAACAATTAGTGTGATTAGTACATAGGCGTATAACCCAGACGGGTAGTAAGGCGTGGTGCTTGGGGGGAGGGGGGGAATGATCTTAAGGTAAAGTCACAGCTGCATCAAATATCATACTCGTGAATTTGAAAAATGACGCCTGAAAATGGGAATTTGAACCCAAGACCCTTGGCCTAGCGTGCCAATGTTCTGTCCAGAAATTGTCCGTTGTTCATCATCATTAAGGCCAAGGGGTCCCAGATTCGATTCCCGTGTCCAGGAGTCATTTTTTAAATTTACGAATAAATGTTTTAACAATAAAATACACCAAATAGCTAACGAGATACCCTATTCCACTCTCTGTTCCTCCCCCCCCCTCCCCCTCATCTTAATTTAGGTCTCTTGATCAGGATTTAAATCCCCGCTCTCTCTCTTGGTCGCAGTAACATGACCTCTGGTGGAGCCAAAATGGCGCCCGGACCGCGCCAGCACTGATGGGAAACCTCCTCGACAAAATGGTGTCTCTGGATACTCTGTGTCTCGGCTCGCGCAGGCGCAGGAGACGCGTGTGGAGTCCGACTCAGTCCCACGGCCGCGGGGTCGAACCCAGGTCGGTCCAGTGTCGCTCCATCGTCACCCAGAAGCCGTGAGTATAATAACATTCAGTATGGCTTTTTTTCATACGTTTTAACAACCAAGGTTATTAACAGCTTAATTAAAGGGTATGAATGATGAGGGTAATATAGAAGAAGTGCACACGCATTAGTGTAGAAAATGTATGGGAAAACTACATTTATAAAATAATAACCTATTAAACCCCTCCACACTTATTGAATTCAGCCGAGAATCAAACCTAAACCTACACGTTATCAATAATCCAGTATATCATGAGCAGTGGTGGCTGCGGAACTGCAACACCCCTATTTCCACTTGATATTATCAATAACATTTAAATTAATTAATACTTTTTTCTTTAATTATTTCTTTATTTTTGTTGTACAATATATATTCCTTAAGCTTAATGTCAGTAGGGCCTACTTCAGTAGCCATCCCCCAGTTTATGAAAAATATACAAAAATCTTTGTGTGGAACTGTGCGCTTCACAGTGCCAGTGACGTGGTGTTTGACTGTTGTGCGCATGCGCACATAGGAGGTGGGGGTGAAGAGGAAGGCAGGACTGCCAGATAGAGAGAGCACTGTTGCTCTCGCAGTGCCGGCTCTGGCGTGATGGTGGAAGGAAGTTTTTCTTACTCAGCGTGTGTTGAGCTTAAAACCCGTTTACCATATTCTTGAATGTGATAAACTGTAGAAGAGTGTAGAATTAGATTATTATTCTTCTTCCAGCTATTCTATTTTATTCATTTTTTTTTTGGTTCTTTTATTTAACAGAAAGACTAAGTGCGCTTGCAGTGCTTTCAATGGAGAAAAATTTCCTCAATTGTCATTCAGAGATCAAGGAGAAAATTATTGAACTTTTTGCGCAAATTAAAACAAGAAGAATGGATTTCATTTTTAAATAACTAGATCAAGCTTGAACAGTAACAATTTAAGTTAAAGTAAGTAAACTATGTTTGGTTTTTTTTTTGTTAAGATTTTATCAAGTTCCTGAATAAATTTTCTTTTTATACATGTTTTTTTTCCTTTTACACAATTTTAAAACAAAGGCTAAGAATTTTCTGGAGCAGCACCCCCGCTAATTCTAGCTACGAACCGCCACTGGTACCAACCTTGCATGTTCTGCATAAAAATATATTTATCCTACAGATGACTATCTGGCAGATAATTTCAGTTCATAAGACGCGTAAAACATTAAAGTGTTTGATAACTTTTATCTGGTAGATAACTTTAACCTCCCAATAGCAATATTTATCCTGTAGTCATAAGACCGGCCCTTAGTAGTTTGTTTTGCTGGCCTTGAACTTCGATGCACGCAGAAAGATAAATAAAAACAGCGTTATACAATCTTATAGGGAATAATATGGTGCGTACGTGGTATTTAGATTAAGGAGCGAAGCCTCACATTTATGTCAGCGAGGAACAAACCCAGATCAAGCTGTCTGTTTTGAGGGATGACCGAGGACTACGAGGAGGTTGAATGTTGGTGGTGAAGGGGCAGTTAGGTCCCACTAATTAACGGAAGAACGATAACGCTTGTACAATTAATTGTTTATCAATAGCGATGGTCGGGAGATCTAGATGACCTATAGGTTATAAATGCAGCCACATCGAGTAACATATTGGTTTTTGATTGTTCTTACTACCCGTTCGGGTTATACGCTTATGTAGTAATTACGCTAATGGTTTTAGGTATTAGGAATCCTATGTTTAGAGGAAGTGTACTCACATTTGCGTGGAAGGTTAGTGGAAAACCATTTAAAAAACTACAACCCTCAGTTCACCCGACCGGGATTCGAACCCCAATTTCCCCATCATCAGCAGTCTGGTCCAACACGAGGGTAGCGTTTTATACCATGTGGCTACCGGAGCGGTTATCATCATATTTTGTTGATTTGAAAAATTACATTTGGATACGGGAATCGAACCCGGGGTACTAATCCAAAGGGTCCTGAGCTCAATTCATGAGGAGGACGTGTGTGACCTGGCAGTCCGCCCTCCAGGGGTATATAAGACCAAATTGAGCCCGGAGGAGATGTGTGACCTGGTAGTCCACCCTCCAGGGGTAGAAAGACCAAATTGGCCCGAGGAGGATGTGTGTGACCTGGTAGTCCACCTCCAGGGGTAGGAAGACCAAATTGGCCCGAGAGGATGTGTGTGACCTGGTAGTCCACCCTCCAGGGGTAGAGAAGACCAAATTGACCCGGAGGAGGATGTGTGTGACTGGTAGTCCACCCTCCAGGGGTAGGGAAGACCAAATTGGCCCGTAGTAGGACGTATGTGACCTGGTAGTTATCTGTGTAGAATAACCCAACCCTCCTGTTCGGAGGCAGGCGTGCTAACAGCTCCTCCATCACGGTAGTTTCCACGCTACCCGCACGAGGAGTCGATGGCGTGTGTGGTAACGTGAATGTACTAATATAAAGACGTCAGAAGAGGATTCTTCTGTCGGGGTGACCTTCAGGAGTTGTTGAGCCATGCGAGGCTCTTCAGGGAAGACGCCATTGTCCCAGGAGCTCAAGGTCATCATAATACCCTCTCTTTCTTTCTCGTGTTATCTTCGGAGACTCTCTCCACCCCGGGTCGGGGAGGGGGTGATAAGTGCCAACACCGTGACGCCATTTCCTCCTCTTGACACTGGTTCAAGGTCGTCTTTGTTGTCTTTACCCAAGGTCAGTCCTGACAACTTTACCTGGAGCAATTATCTTGGAAATTCGCAGAGAATCATTATCTATAAACAATTAACTTGATTTAATTAAAATAAAATTGAAAACTGGTTTTACCCGCTTCGATGGTCCGCGTGGTCTAAGGCGCTACTCTCGCTGTAGATTAGACTCCCGATAAATGGGAGATTGGGGTTCGAATATCTGTCGGGTGTAATGAGGGTGGTTTTCCCATTCCATTTTCTCCCTCCACGCAAATACTGGTACACCTCTTCTAAATAAACTTCTCTAATCCCTAAAACCATTAGCATAATTGAACATAGGCGTATAACCTGAACGGGTAGTAAGACGCGGTGCTAAAAAAGATACCGTTTCAAAAAATTGCCATCACACTTATGTTTTCAACTGTGTGTCGAGGAGGGGGTTGTGGGGTAGTGAGGGTGTGAAGGGGGGCGTTTTACTACCCTTACGAGCTCTCCTTACATTTACCAAAAGGTGGTATGGTTGAGGAAGGGAGGAACGTACCCACATTTGCATAGAGAGAGAATGGATAAGTTACCTAGAATTTGACTCCGATTTCTCCGTCATCTTCAGTCCATTATTTTGCGAGAGTAACGCCTCTAGACCGTGTGATCACCGAATCTGGTGTGAAATGTTAAAAATGGTAGTACCGACTCAACGTTCTAAGAATAAACCACGTCCATGTTTAAGTACAGTGCCATTTTCAGAGGAAAGGCCTCATCCGAAAGCTAGAAAAATTGTATCTATTTATTTTAATTTATTTAGGGTATTTAACGTGCACTTTCAAAACCGACTGATTATATCAGCACACAAGGATTTTCTATGAGCGAGAGTGAAAGGGCCTACCAATTTTGTTGGGAAAGGTGTTTTCACATACCTGACAGGGTTATTTTATATAACACAATTGACATGGGAGAAACGGCTTTACTTTCCCTCCGTAGGAAGTTGTGCTACGGATTTTTAGCGCTTAAGAAAATCCTTTGATCCCGACTGGGTTTTAACCAACGAGTATTGTGGATCTTGAGGCGAGTACTTTTACCGAAGCTCACCGACTGTTAAATTTAATAGATCTACTATCCCATATTCATACGTCAAGTTATGTTATATACAGCTGTCACTTTTGACAGATATTATCAATAAATATAAAATGACTCTAATAATATGGACACATTTATTAAATTTGGCCATAAAAAATTTGTTTGCATTTTTTTTAAATAAAGGACCATGCCTATCAACATTAGACTATACATGCCTTTATGTTTGTTCCCAGCTTGTACGCCATAGTGAAACGTCTAGGAAAATAAAACATTAAACAAATTTAAATAATTTGACCTAAGATCCTTGTTTGGTTATTGTTATATTTAAAAAAAATACAATTTAATATAACAATATACTACTTTCCTGTTTTCATTAATAATGACTTCCTGTTAGGTAACGAAACCAGTAACTATTAACTCCACCATTGTGACTGATAATTCCCAGCCTTCACCTGCTCTGTACTTGAGCAAGTTTATAAAAATAGCACCGGATTCTTTCAAACCAAGGATAAATGTATTATTTATTAAAAACAATAGCTGTAAGCAAACTACTGGCTCTCCAAGCGAGCGCTAGATAGCACGCCTGATTATCACGCAAAACACTATTCTGAACGCTCCCCTACTATAGGCTGTTAGCAAGCGGCACTTTAGTGAGCTACGTCTTGACGTATCACGAAAACCATGCTTAACATAATACTGGCTATCTATGCTAGATAGAAATTAACGCACTTTGAATTTCACAGCTAAAAATCACTTATTCTAGTATATACGCTATTACATTTTCATATTAGTATATTTTATCAATATTTAGCTTTATATACATATTGTGTTTTATTATTTTATATATTCACTGATTATTTACCATTTTTATACATTAATATGATATATCTATTTTATAGATATGACATATTTTTTTTATAATATGACATTTATTGAATTTTCAGACTTAAATTTAATTTACATATATATATATATATATATATATATATATATATTATATATATATATATATATATATATATATATAATATATATAACATAAGCGTATAACCATAACACAGGGGTCCGGTAACATTTTAAGCATGAAGAGCCATTTTCCAAAATATATTTACCCTGGGGGCGCCAAAAAAATGTCGATTTTTATATTTAAATTTTCTCCTTTTATTTATTATTTATTAGTGACAAGTTGAAATATACTTATTTAAATGTAATAAACAAAACATAAACTATAATATTATCACGCTTCAGATTTAAATATTTGAGCCTCAAATTTTGAGGCATGTTACAAAGTGGTCTTGTTGTTAAAAACTTATTTAATGGAATAATAAATTGAGGACTAAGAGAACTATATAACAAATAAGTTTAATCTCAAATAATACTCGAAAACCAGTCTGTTATTTAACAAACCAAATCGTTTAGCAAAAAATGTACGAAATTACAAAATATAAGGAGGGATTCTAAAATTGCCTTGAATATATCAAAAGGGTGCTCTGGCGCCCGCAGGAACTGCGTTAATGACCCTTGCCTTAACAGGATGTAAGATGGGGTGACAAAATAAATGAGGTCTTTGCGTTTAAAAATGGTGCCTCAGTAGCGATATAGATTTAGCGCCTGATCTTACTACTAGCCCGCGCAGCAAACTTGTACAATGTGTTGCCTAAGCTCTAAAGCCTCTGGTGTGGCCATTGTATAGAACGAGCCACCGGCTCCGGCATTAACGTAATAAATAGTGTGTCTCTTCTCCGCCTAGCGCTGATAGATACCACCGTTCACTTCCGACACCTAACGGCAATTACATCAAATAGAGAACTCGAATGTGCTAATAAAAATATAATTATTACGTCTGTACTGTCAAACGACAATGCTTAAAAACACATTTGTTTTACTAAAAATTATTTAGTCCGATATTTAAATAGAAATTCAAACTGTTGTTTAAAATATAAAATCAAAATAAAATGTATGCGTTACATTAAATAAAAACCAAACCTCATTTATTCATGGCCACATATTTTCATAATATTCTTCCTTTTCCCACCACAGGCATTTTTTGAGAATGAAGGTTTTATATTAATCTGAAGGTCATAGCAGGTCTGTTAGCACTTAAGAAGTTCGAACAATCCTTTTAAAGTTGCGTTTCGAAGCCATCGATGTAGTTGTTGTTTTTATCACCGCGTCTTACTACCCGATTGGGTATACGCTTTTACCTGTTTTAAATGTGTATAAAGTTTTACATAAGGAACTTACATTTTGTATAGTTTTGAGTGTAATTTTCCTATTTTCTTAAATATCTAGTATTATTTACCGAACATATTTTTATTGCTTAATTTTAATTTATTGCTAATTTTATGAAAATTTTAAGTACATTAGAGCACAATATCACGCAAAAACAAGACTTTTTAAAATAAATTTACTTCTTTTTATTGTTGTGTCTGCATGCCAGGGTGTCTGCTTGAATTTTTGTCTGCCCATTCGTAAATATAATATTGAATACTGTTGGTAAATAATAATTGCTGTCTCAAGCTTACTGATATTACGTAAGTACGGTCATTTTCCCGCGCCCTTAATTCCCTCCCGCCAGTGGCGTAGCTACAGAGGAGCGACTGGAGCAGTCGCTCCCGGGTGGCATGGCTCAGACGGGCGTGCTCAAGTTGGAGCCAGCTGCCCGGATGTTGTGAGTGCGTGCCTCATCTTTTTGACAATGCCCGTTAATCCGCAAGTGCTGAGAGATCCTTTTCAAAACTGAAAATTATCAAAAGCTATCTTCGTAGCACCATGTCGCAGGAGCGTCTGAGTTCTCTAACAACGATCTGCATCGAGCGAGCCAGAGCAAGAAATATAGACTTAGAAGACACCATCTCACAATTCGCAAGTGCCAAATCACGAAAGAAAATCTAATATGCAATTTTGAGTTCCTCCAACAATTTGTGAAGATTTTCACTAAAAATTTCTTCTTTTCAAAATTTTATTTTTATTTTTTAGAAGGCTTTTGTGTTGTAACCCATTTGTTAAACAATTTCACTTTTAATTTGTGGTGTATTTCCCAAATTAATGTCCTATTGACAAAAAAGTAAGGACCAAAAAACGTAAATGATAAACTTTTCTTTAAAAATACTATGTCGTTTGTGAATAAGTGTTACGTTAGTTTAGTTATATATTTTTTTCTATGTGATCAACAATAAATAAAAATGTTATCTATATTAAAATACTCTGTTTTATTAGTTCCAAACTCCAAAACTTTAGTTATATTGTGTAAATGGGGGGAGGGGGGGGGGCGCCCAAGTTAAACCGCTCCAGGGCGCTTCAGACCTAGCTACGCCACTGCCTCCCGCCACAATTTTTCCACGAATCAAAATGTCTGTCATTATAAACGTTGATCAAAACATCATTCCCTGTTACGACATCAAAAGCCGGACATCACGTTCAGGGGTCAGCACCTTTATAAGACTAGCTGATCCCGTAAACTAGTTTGGGGCACTAGCGCTAGGAGCAGCTTGCAATGACGTCACAGAGGAATGTGCATGCGTGGACGTGAAGTCCATGGAAAAGTCAGTGTGAGGTCTGTGTAAAATTCCCCACTACTGTTTTGTTAGCAATTTTTCCTTAATTTTAATTAAGGAGCTTAGCTAGATTTTCTAGAGTTTACATTATATAAAGGGGTTTATTTATAATTGGCCTAATGGATCTAATTATATTTGATTGAATTTGATATAATAATTGATTAACTAACATTCCACAATAGAAAATGCGTTGTGTTCCAAGTGTAAAGTCTCGCTTTGAATCTTTTAGTTCGGGGCACTAACGACGCGAGCGCTAGCGATGTGGTTCTACTTAACAATATTAGAGTGGCGTTCCTATTATAATCCCTTTTCTATCATCACATTTTTTAATTGATTTCTCTCACCTCGTGGTGCCCTCTTCAGAACCGGAAGCTAGACAGACTTCCGAATCAATTAATTATAAGCGATGTTAAAAAGTATAATAACACTGAATATTTTCTTGCTGAAATAACGTGGCTATTTTTTGTGGCTGGCTCTTCTATTATAAGCAATGAATACGTGATTACTTTTAGAATTAATTCCGGTATCATTTTATTCGTGTTACTCATTTGATACAATGGTATTTTTATGTTATAATTTAAAGTGCAAATAGGTTAATACTGTCCCCCACTTCCCCTATTATTATGAGCTAGCGACGCTCATATGTGTGACGATTTCAAGTTGTGGCAGGTCATGCACTTGTGGCGTGGGTTACATTACAATCACGTCACAAGCACACAAACGTCAGGTAGAGTTTCATCACGTCCATTTGTGTCCTCTGCGAAACGGTATTTCGATATTATATTATATTATATCCTTTAGAACGGCGTGCTCTCTACCACTATCATAAGTTAAATAAATACGTCATTGAGGAATACCAGCCCGCTACCGTGTCCTAAACCAACCATCGGGTGCGAGTTGGACGTGAGTTGACGCCATATTGGTCGGTATTGCGCATGCGCAATGTCAAGTCCACCTCTCACTGCGCATGTGCAGGGAATGGTAATGTCGCCATGTTGTCCAAACCGTTCACGTGACATCCTGTGGTATTGTTTTCTAGGTATGGCTGTAAATAAATATAACTATGAACACCTACAGAGGTCAATAAATAATCTAGGTAATGTTAACGAACTATTGCGCAGTTAACCGCGGGCAAAGTCCGTCTATTGTAAGGTCCTGTCACGTCAACCATTTTGGTTGGTTCGTTGTATCCAACATTACTTTCAAACTGGTTTTGTTGTCGTTTTTATAGTTTAGTATTTTAATTCATCCTTTTAACTATATGTTTATATCACCACACTGCTTACAAACTAGCTTAAACTAGGACCATAAAAAGTACCGCTTTGCCTAAATCACCAGAAAAGTGGTGGATTGATACTCATTATCTAAGTCTTCAGCTGGAATTGAACCAGGTTCTTTAGATCTATAGTTGATCTATATGGTGAGGACTAATCGTTCTATTGAAGTGGATTATTGTAAACACAAAACCTCCAGTCGAGCTGTAAGCTCGTCCAACAATGAAGTTTCACACACCAAGATGGACGACAATATTCTTGGTCGGAGTGGTTTAACACGTTTTTTTTAGTCACGTGACATCAAACAAAAGAACCTGATTAATAGTAATTTTTTATTTCATATGTATTATGTAAATATAAAACAAAAGAGATTCAAATTTGCAAAAAAAATTAAAATTTCGACTCCACTAGAAAAACAAAAAGTTGGCTAGAGTAATTATGAAGTTTCACAAAAAAAAATATTGACAACCAAATTACACATTTTACTCTTTGTTCGATTTTTATCTTCTCGCAATCTTTCGGAGAAAGGAAGTATTGTGATCACTAAAAAAAAATTGAAATTGATATTTGGATGGATGTCGAAGTTTCATGGCCCACTGAATCCGAAGAAGTGGTTTTAACAATACCGTCTGTACCTCGGACTAGACCCGAAACAATTTTCCGATTGGCTAAAACTTGGTATCTTAGGCTTTGTTGAGTTATTGGTCGGCGATGGGCGCCGATTGAAGTGATATTGAATTAATCGTCCACGTTGGGCGTCGATTAAAACGTTACAAATGGGCGATGGCTGCCGATTGAAGTGATACTGTTAATTAGCTGATAATTGCCCCGTGATCGAGCGCCAATTATATTGATACGGAATTCTGTGTGATATTTTAACAGAATAAATAAGACCTTTAATGTTGCACACGATTTATTAAAGTTATTTATCTTTGGCACTGAAGATATAAATTTATATGATACATCTTAGTTGAACTATAGATTTCAGTTAGTGGCCCTGTGAATTACTGCTATATTATACTACCGGCACTGTTAATTTGTATTGGCACTTTATGTTTGTATTGGTATTCTCTGTGTATTCATACGCACACGCAGCTTATATATGCCCTATCCCTTGCCCCTTGGACCGCTCGTGACCAGTGTCAGAACCAACAAATATAAAGAGTCCTGGCGACAGGTGTTATGAAGGTTAGCTTCCTATTGGTAGAGGGAGCTAGCGTCTCTTGCTTTTTTGGTAAATACTGCGGAGTTGACTTTTGAAAGGAAAAAAAAGTTTTAATTGTGGAATCATTTGACGTGATTTCTGAAAAGCGCGTGATTCTCCATGGATGAAGTATTGAAAGGATATTTTACATACAATACTTTAAAGAAAAATGCATTTTATCCATGACTTTTTTAATATATGAGAGGCGGTCCAAATCAGTATCGTTACAGTTACCATAAGGTTCCCAAAAGTTTTTTTTAAATTATATAACCAGTCCTAAAATTAAGTGTAGTTTACTTAAGGGTGAAAACAGAAATAATGGATTTTTTAATATAAATCCGCTGTAATTATTTTGACTAAAATTAAATCCATTCACTGATTAACGTTACAAATAAAATGGCATAGCTAATCCCATCCCCCCCTGAAAATGACGTTTAGGGTTAATTCCATATAGGCCCACATAAGTGGATATTTCCAATTTTGATATCTCCGCAACTCTTTGAGATACGAAATAAGTTTTTAGCGACAAGTTGTAGTCCTATTTAAAAAAATTAATTAAGTATATTTTTATAAAACCAACAATTTCCGAGCTATAAGCAAATATATATAATTTTAATGAAGGACAGAGAAATGGGGAGTTGATTGGTATTCTCTTTGATGAGTAGTGATTTTTTTTTCTTTATTCCCAATATGTTTCTGTAACAATGTGTATTATTTCCTTAATGCTCTTTTATTGAATTTGATGTTCTTTTTTCCCCATTTATTTCTTTTTAAATATCTTAAGAGATTTAAGTAAATACATTAGTATAACTTTTTTAATTCAAAATCTCAGAGATATCTAAAGAAAAAAAAATCGAAACATCCAAAATTCGGATTAACCATTTTAATGATTATCCAGGCAGCTGGTACACAATAAATCAATAACTCAAAATATGCAACATATGCTATATGCTATATATGCTATATGCTATATAGCATATATTAGGCCTGAGGAACACACATTCACAATATATATGTACATGAAAAAACAAAAAAAAATGTAAATACACAATATAAAAACTTGGAAAAATTAGCGTGACTAGTGATAACATTGTCACACAAAAGCGATGAAATCCATCACTATCCCCTATAGTAGGCAACCCGCTCGCCGCCCGTGGGGAATTCCCCGCCTTCTCGTTTACTGTGAGTCAATAACTAGCTTTATGTGACATTCTCGGCGCATCTGATGATTTAATAAAGGTCATTAACGGATTAAATAGCTAAGCTATTATCTTTGTTAGCTACGGCTATGGCAGCATATAAATATCATATCCTTTAAATTGATAGCTCAGTGGTTATAGAATTGACGTACTAAGCCAAAATACTCTGGTTCGATTCCCATGTCCTGGTGTCATTTTTAGATTCAAAGAAAAAAAGATGGTTAAGTTATAAAGCAAGGAGTACAAATTCGATAAAACTAACAATATGTAGGCTTCGAAATTCGAATCATTCAAATATTTCCTTCTGAAATTTGAATTAATTGGTTTTTTTTACCATTGATTTGTATATAAATCTGATTAGGAATCATGGTGGACTAGAATTGTCCAATATTTCAAATTATCCAGATTTTACTGTATCTTTGTTTTTAAATACGGGAATGAACGGGTATATTTTATGTGCCGTACCAATTTTTGTTGTTGTTCTGTACAGTCCGCTTAGCTTGAAACGTGCCCACCTCTCCTTAACATATTAAAACACAGTGTAATTGGTAAAAGTAAGCGTGTTACTTTTTAAGTAAAACATAGTGTACATTGAAAAAAAATTGCAAGTAATTGAATAACTTGTTGTAATAGTAAAATAATTGATCAATTTTACACAAAATGTTACTTTTTTTTTCCACTTGTTTGAAAATATGGTATCTAAAGTTAAATAAATTTGCACAATATAATAATGTTTTTCACCGTCTCACATATTTGAAAAAAATAATATATATCTACGATTAGGTTAAGAGGGTGTTTTATGTATTCGATTCAACGATAGACAAGACTGATGATTACAGGGAGATTGACGTTCGAATCTTGTTGGATCTACTGAATTTTTCAAAATGGTTTTCCACTTTCCCACCACACTAATGCTGGTACATTTCCTATATATAACATATATATATATATAATATATAAATATAAATTAAATAGCGTTCAATTCTATTATTTTGTATGATTCGATTCATAAACGTAGTCTTCATTCATCTCACAATACCTACCATTACAATTAGCTAATGCGTATAACCAAGATCAACCGTGCAATAAATAATAATATTATTTCGTAAAATTTGTGATGAACTATTTCAAGTGCTTTATATTAGTATTTAATACATGATATAACAAAATATTTATTTTAATAAGTACCTATAATTTTTTTATCACCGGTCTTACTAACCGTCGGTTATACGCATGTAATGATAATTACTCTAATGGGTAAGGATGAGGAAGGAAGCATTAAGAGTTATTTTACTCGCATTTTCGTAGAAAGAAAGTGGTAAACGTTCGAAATAAACCAGCCTTAGTAAACCCGACTAGATTCGAACCCCAATCTCCCCGTCTTAGCAGCAACTGGACTAAAAAAGAATGACGCTTAGACCCTTCGCACACTGAATCGAGTGTAGATATTTAATACAATGTCATAGTTAAAGAATATATATATATATATGCCGTAATAAATTAAAATAAAAGTAAAGTTTTGGGGTAAAAATACAATTTTATAGCTAATTAACACGTATATTGTTGACCTTGGTGGTCTTGAAGTGAAGTGCTCACCTCAAGACCCAATGTTCGTGGGTTCAAACCCAGCCAGGGTCCACGGATTTTTCTCGAGTAATAAAAATCCGTAGCACAACTTCCTAAGGGGGGGCAAATAAAGCCATTGGTCCCATGTCAATCGTGTAAAAGAACCATGGATGGGATAAGAGAATTTCTTTCCTGACAAAATTGGTAGCCCCTTTCACTCTCGCTCAGAGAAATTCTCGTGTGCTGATATAATCAGTCGGTTCATATATTGCACGTTAAATACCTCGAATAAATAAAATACTTATTTTAAATTTCCCCACACCTTATGTCTTAACTTTATGTTTTGAAACTAAGATAATCTTACTGACATACCTTTTTGTTTAATATGACAGGTTTACTAGATTTTGTATGTTGATTAAATTTTAATTGTTTATTTTTAAAACACTCGTCAAGGCATATATATTGTAATAATAATAATAATAATAATAATAATAATAATAATAATATCAATTTCCTCTATTATAGTGCTGGCCAACAGTCGTAAGACCTATAACAGGCCAGTACTGAAAAGTACACAAGTACAGTACAAATATATATTAACACAAAATAAAATATTCAATAATAGATAAATAATGATACATACTGATGAACCATTAAAAAAAGGACCTAAATTATTAATTATAGATGATAGAAATAATAACAAATAACTTAAGAATAGTAAAATCATAAGTATATTTAAAAAGGATAACAATAAGCAAAAAATAAATCAGAATAAAATAAATTTAAATTTTTGAGGCAGTCTTTACAGGATAAACTAGTGATAAGGGAGTTCCTTAGATAACTCTCTGATAGAAGTCGAACTCCACAAATCTAGTATTGGTGCTATGGATACAACGACCTATACGGCTCATCTTGTAAGAGTTGCTGAGAAAAAATAATTTTGTATTACGAGAGGCCCGAGAAAGGATATTAACGTCTACATGATCAAGGGCAAATTTACAAGAAATGTTGCTATTGACTATATTAAAAACAAAAAGGGCATCACAATAAAGTCTACGCGAGTAGAGAGTTTGGAGCCCTAAGAGGTTTCGAATTCTGTCATAATCATAATAAATCTGGTTAGTAAAGAATTTATCAAAGCACGCAGCGACAAGTTAATAGCTTTTACTATTATTTTTATTGTTATTACATATTTTCCAATTTCATTTGTATTTGTTTACAAATACTCATTACATAGCCCTTTATTATAAATTACTGAGCACGTAGCCATTTAAACCCAAGTCACAAGAAACTAATCTTTTGTGTAAAGCTTTTAACTAACATAACATTAGTCACAGCTTATCACCCGTGCTTATTACTTAGGCTGGGCTTATATTTATTCACAAAGCATAACTTATAGTTAACAGTACATAGCACATATTGCGCAAGAGGTTTAAACGCTATCTTCAATGATGGCGTCTATAATCAAAACATAGTGACGAGTGAATAGTGCACAGTTCATATAGTTGTTTCAAATTAAACCTTTTATGCATTCTCCATGGAGTTGAACATATACGAACCTTGTACTTGATCCAATGAGCATGCGAGCCAGTTAAAGGCAAGTATACACAGCAGACGGAAACTAACTTCTGTTCGTGTTTGGAATCACTTGTGGTAGCCGTACTTGGTTTTTTTTTTAGTAAATAATTTTCTTTGTTTTAACTTAAATGACTATAATAAGGTTGAAAATAAAGAGAAATATTACATTTTTGATTTTGTTACTGAAAAGTAGAGCCGCAGTAATATTCATGACGATAGTAAAATTTGGACCAAGTTAAAATCTAATTTGATTGTTCATTGGCATAGCCGGCACTTAAATAAAATTAGTAATGTATTTTAAAATAGGCTATACGGTTTTATGTTGTTTACCGAGTGAGCCCAAAGAGGACACAGACGTCCATATAATAACAATGTTAAAATGAATAAATTAAGCTACACTTATCTAAGTATCTTAATTATATTTTTGATTAAAATATTTACTAAATACTTATTGTCGTCAATCTTCAAAATCATTGATAATATTTTTCGTTTGTGTTTGTTCATTATAATTTTTTTACAAATTTTTTTCACTTGTTTTGATTGAAAAATATTTAATGGTGCATTCATTATATAATAAGTTGGGGACTTGTTGGTTCTCCTATAGTTCCCCAGTGAGGTCGTGTTAACAAGTGTGCAAACATATATCTCTATAAGTAACATAGTTTTTGATAAAAAATTGTTCTTAAACACTGAAATTATACATTTTTGGGAAACGACCCTCAAAGTTTAACTCGTCCTCGATACAGACATTGTTTTAATTACAGTTATTTGCAACATGTGTATTGATATTCACATACAGATTTGTAAACTTAGTTTAAAGGTTGACATTTTCCCTCTGAAAAGTACAACAATCCACATATTTCTGTTGATCATCAAGAGATAAATGGTAAAATGGATCTTTGTGAATAGAATGATGTCATTTAATAGGAGGCTCACAATACACTGTTATAGGAGCGTAGAATGGATCTTTGTGAATAGAATGATGTCACTTAATAGTCACAACACACTGTTATAGGAGCGTAGAATGGATCTTTGTGAATAGAATGATGTCACTTAATAGTCACAACACACTGTTATAGGAGCGTAGAATGGATCTTTGTGAATAGAATGATGTCACTTAATAGTCACAACACACTGTTATAGGAGCGTAGAATGGATCTTTGGGAATAGAATGATGTCACTTAATAGTCACAACACACTGTTATAGGAGCGTAGAATGGATCTTTGGGAATAGAATGATGTCAATTAATATAGGGAACCACAACACAAATTGTACTGTCATTTGTATTTTCCTCTTCCCCGGTTTGTTCTCCTACTGCTAGTAAGCGACGCCCAAGGACCCATTTGGTTTATGCAGTTTAGGAATTTTTATCGACTGTTCTAGCACATTGAGACATAATTCAAGTTTGCCCACCACATCACTTAAAATTATCTTTTTTATTAATTTATTTTTGCTTTATCTGTGCTCATATGTGCACGGATATGACCACATGTGCTCTAAAATTAGTCATTTTATGAAGCATTTAATGTGTTTTACAATACAGAGTGTAATTTCTTGCACTCAACTTTGGTCCACCCTATTAAAATCTATTCTCTAAAAGGCCTATGAGCACAAACAATAATTGTACAGTAACAAATATTGGCCATGTGGTGGGCCTAATTGAGTTAAGCGCATAAAGTAATTAAAGCTTTAGTCACACGTTTGCTGAATATAAATCAGAATCTGCGCAGTAATTCACACGCTGTATGTTGACCCATGATGCATTGCAACTAACTTAAAACCGCTGATTATCAACCTATTTTATTTTCTATTAGATAAACATATATTTTATATCATTCTCTGATGTATGTTTACAAATTATAACGCTGTGTCGGGGCTCAATCCAATACAGAGATACAAGCTTTACATTAAAGAGTTATTTCAAATCTCTTCACAACGGACTACAAAGCTGTCTGCTAGCTTCTAGCTCTACAGCGCATGCGCACTGATTTGAGATGGTTGGTTCCGAGATTTGATTGGTTCTCCTGTGCCGAACATCTCAGACAGAGCGGATAAAGTAGAGAATAGTTGAACTTCAGTAAAACAGCTCGCGCCAATTAATAGGAAATCTTGTGATTGGCTTAAAGCGCGTCACGTGACCACGTTTCTGTTCTGCGCTAGTTTTTCGCCGAACGTGTGAATCAACAGTAACGCTTAGTTTTTATCTAAGAGAAGATGGTATTTACTTTTTTATAATTTTTTTTAATCTGTATTGATATTTAGAAGGAAGGGGGAAACAGTATAAAACAGCCAAGTAGAATTGAACCCAGTACTCTCGGATCAAATTCTCCCTACCAGTAGAACTCTTCTTAACAAAACTATTAAAATACAAATTTAAGGTCTTTTGTAAAAAAAAAGTTATTTTGACAACCCATAAATTTTAATAATACATAATTATAAACTAAGGGGCGAAAAAGAAAAATGTTCACCTTTATGAGATCATCTTCATATTATGTAGACCTACCTTATTCCCGGGTCGAGTAAGTCTCAGAACTCGGTGAGTCTTTTATCCTGTCAGGTTGGTATAACGTCACCTCATATATTAATAAAAACCTGTCTCCCCCTTTCTTCTGGCACGTTCTAAATCTGTCAAATTGGTCCAGGGAACAATCCTTCTTGCGCTACCATAGAATTCATCTTTATAGAGTGCGGCTACTTTTGTCCAATGGGTGGCATAGCGCTGGAATGGTTAGTTGACTTCCTTGTCCAGAGATGGCTCTGCTACCAAGTCACTGCCATTCTTATAATATTTGCTAATTTATTATCCGGACAGGTTAGTTTATCTTGCTTACTTTTAATACAAATATTACAACTTTACCTCAGGCTTTTTTAAGTTTAAAACTTTTTTTTTAAATATGCCCTTGATCAAAATTATAGATTTTGATGTCGAATACGGAACCTATCGATATGTAAGTAGGCAAAGAAAAGCAAGTTGTTTGAAAATTATAAGTAACCCTATCTGCACATTTCCTCAACACTATGATTGCTGGAGGTTTCTGTTTTATACATGTTTTTAAAAAAGGAAACTCTTCGCGAGAAGATAAATACTAAACCATGTTAAATTCGGTCATAATTCATGAACCTTACTTTTTTCACTATGACAAAACTTATTTCTATTGATTTTAATGCCAAGGGACAGCTACTGGCGATAGACAGACAAGACCTCGACACATAAAACAATGCAAGCCGAACACATCCCGATCAGCATGAAGAAGAAGGGCGTCTGCAGGTGGTCCACCGACAGTTGCCTGGGTCCGCCTGGTGCCCGACCGTTGTGCGCATTATACATCTCCACGAAGAGGTTAGCTTTCCACTGGTCGATCAACCCGGACTCTTTTAGTCTGGAGATGATTGAACTCAGTTTGGAGAGGTAAGGGGAATTCCCAATAAGAGGACAGTAGATAAACATCGCGGAGAAGTAACAGTCGTTGATCAAGTGAAGTAAGGGTTGATTGTCTCGGTGGTATTTAGACTGACTGACCAGGACCTTTCCATATAAGTTAAACATAATCCTGCTCATATTTCGGTGGAAGGCGGTCATGTTCAAAGCCTCTTCATCGTCCTTGATAAGGACAAGTTTGTGCAGTATCTTGTTCATTGATTCATCCACCGTTTCCGAAAGTTGTGAGATATCTTTGACATTAGACTCGGATAGATAGGTGGATGTCTTTAATTCGGTGTTAATAAAGTCCGTAATATTGTTAAGGTCAGGTGGATACTTTGTTACTACAATATAACTGGTAAAAGACCCCTGATAGGCACTACTCATGATCAGACTGAAGAATAAACAACAAGATAGGAAGAACCTATGCGCATGGAAAGATGGTTTGTACATTGTTCCACCTTGGATTAATATTCTGATCATCTCTACGGATGCTAGAGCCAATAGATTGGTCCCCCTCTTTAAGAAACTAAGAATGGCGTACCATATCAATGCCATCGCAACAACGCTGAATAGGTACAGGCGCCACAACCCCGAGGTAAATGCCATTATGATGTTCATGTACCTGGGTATGGGGAGATTCTTAGGGACTATCACCGTGATACAGTCCTGATCGTGAGGGTACGTGGATATACTGCTGATGGTCCTGACCAAAGCTTCGGAGTTGATATGGATACTCCTGAAATCATGGTCTTCATGCAGCAGTGACTTGTAGCCTTCAGTATCTGCCAACGTACGGATTGACTGTATGGAAAGGTTTAGTTTTTCCAGGAACGACGTTATAACACCTCCGTCCAATTTTCCCAGAGATATCCGACCTTGAATATCAGTGTCTATTGATAACAACGGATGTTGTTGTCCTACGGTCATGTTTAAAGGGTGTCCGTTGCAGTTGGTGAGTTTGTCCCAGAATATATTGTTACCTTCGCGTTCTAGGCTTCTGATAGCTTTGGTCGAATACGTCTGATTAAAAAAAGGGTTGTACGTGATTATTTCCCACCCGTTCTCACAACTTGTTTTGGAACTCTCATTTCCCGTACGAAACAATACGGCGGCGTTCAGTATGTTACGTTCATCCCAACATTCTTTTAGCATCCTAGAGATTTCCCTTGGACCACCCTGTATAGCTTCAGTGATGACGAACAGGAACATTGACCTTGGATTCCAAAACGGCAAATCAACCCATGCCTTACCGGTAGTGCATCCCATGGAGATATAATCACTGAAGATGATGAAGGCGACGCTGTTCTCGAAATTTTCTGACGTCTTGTGATCTTTGTAATGGCCCGGGTCTAAAGAACTATGCGTGAATAAAACGGGCGTCGAAATTCCGCGATTGATGTGCTTGAATATCTCGTCGACGTCCTCAGAAGCGTTACTCCGTTCCGTGTTGGCAACGACCATGTAGAATCTTCCCAATATGAAGCGCTCTAAGATCTCGTGGACAGGAGTGATGCAAGGATGATTGGGCTCTGAACGTAGGCTTACGTCTCTGATGAAAGGCTTTGAGTCAACATTCAATGAGGTTATAATTATCACCATAACAATTGATTGGTGAAAGAATTTCATCTTAGATTCAGATTTCAAGGCTGGTCCTCGTAGTTTGAAATAAAGTACAGACAACACACTATTTAACTTTGAGCTCGTTTGGAGACATTTGAACAAAAAATTATTAATAAAATTTAATTAACCTTTGTATGTAAAAGAAAGCTGTATTTAGAACTTATTTAAATTTTTCATAAATGGAAATTATCTTTGTCTCCCTGTTATTTTTAAGTTGTTACTGAAACAAGACGTTAATATTGTTTTAACACGCTGGGAATTGTAATTATTATTGTATTCTGTTAATAATCACTACTCAAACTATCAATCAATGTTTTGTTTTACAAATATTGAGCCTCTTCACCCGTAACAATCTATTTCACCTCCGTACGTACGTACGTGTGTGGCATTGCTACCGACAATAATACTAAACTGTCACAAATGGTGGTATGGTAGAGGCACGATTAATATTTAAATAATTAACAACTAATCGTGACCCGTGATATAGTCTTTGTTTTGAAACCAATCGATTGATGAAAGATGTCACGCATTCAGTGACCAACTTCCGACTCGGATTTTCAATTGTCGGCAATTAATATTTCACGATGTAATGAATGCAAACATATCTGATTCAGTTGTTGGTACAGTCAACTCTCGATTCTACGACCTTTCACGGTTCCTTGGAATAGGGTCGTTATTTCTAAGGGGTCGTTATTGGAATTTTAACAGATTTTGTTCCACCTCTGACCTTCATACGAAAAAAACTACATTTTTTAGACAACAAATAACGTGGGTCATCAAAAATCGTTCACAAAATCCAACCAAAACGTAACCAAATCTAAATAACAATGTTAAACAATAGCATGGATCGTCAAAAATTGTTCACAAAATCAAACCAAAATAGTAACCAAATCGAGAATCGAAATAACAATGGCAAAAGCAATCCTGGCGTGTGATGTAGCGGCAGTCGCGCGCGGGGAAACATTTTCTTGCTTGTGGGAGGGGGTGGACAGAGTCAAGTGCTATTGGCTGACATTGATGAGGTGGTGTCTATTTTTATACCTGATCCACCCCAGTTACTAGTAATACAGTTCTCACAAAGATAATTGCAACGCGGCGACCTAAATAAATGCAACAAACACATTTTACAGCCGATTTCCTTAAACTTTTCAACCATTTTTTCCCTACATTTTTCACGGTTCCCCAAAAAAGGGTCGTTACTTCGAGAGGGACGCTATTCCCGGGGTCGTAGAATCGAGAGTTGACTGTATTGAACTATTTAAAACACGGAAGAAATTTTAATTTCGCAACAGTTCAATCTACGCTTTGATCAGAAACAAAAAGAACTGGTGGGTCGGCACTGTTTTTTTGTTTTGTTTAGCACCTCGTATTACTACCTTTTCAGGTTATACGACTGTACTAATTACACTAATTGGTTGAGGATTAAGAAGGCTTAATTTATTGGAAATTCACTTATTTTTGCGTGGAGGGAGAGTGGAAAACCATTTAGGAAAACTTAACCTCATTGCACCCGACCGGGATCGAATAACGATTTCCCCGTCTTTGGCAGTCTAGTCAACTGCGAGAGTGGCACCCCAGACCATGCGGCCACCAAGTGGTTATCTAAAAATGTTGATAATTGATTTAAATTTTAAGGTGTTTGAAATCAAAATTATTTGGAAACACATTTGGTCCAAGAAGGTCTGAAGATAATGGAGAGTAGATAGTGTTACAAAATGATGAGTTACATAACCTGTTCTCATTACTAAACACTGAAAGGGTAATTAACTCTGTCACTATTCCAACTGATGAGATTACTCTCTTTACAAAATTAAGCTAAGCGTGTCTACTGGAGATAAGAGTTTATTTATTTTGTCAAAAACAAAATTGGTTACTTTAAAAACTAAAAAAATATCGGCCATAACTCTTATTTCCTTCCATCTTAAAAGGGAAGGTTACAATAAGAATCTAGGTTTACCAAATAAAAAAAAAAGTTTTTGTATTACATATTAAATAAATATTACAGTGCAGAGCTCAGACTTTCTCTTTTATCTCAAAATAGAGACATTTACTAAAAACTAGCAGGATTTGTGAAACGAAATAATATACATTGTTGCAGAAACACTCCACCAAAGAGCATAACAATCAAGTATTCCAATTTCAAAATGCTCCATAAAAATATCTATATATATATATATATATATATATATGTGTGTGTGTGTGTGTGTGTTGTGCTTGTAGCTCAGAAACTATTTGTTTTACAAAAATATGTTTCAAACAAAAGTTTTTATTTTTAATAGTAATACAACGCTAAAATAATAAGATATTTGTATCCGAGATAATGGTGAAGATATGTTCAAAATTGGAAATTTTCGCTCTTGTAAAGTACCCTTAAATTCATGTTAATGGATAAATGAGAGTAGCCATTTTGTTTGTTACGATAAACAATGGGTGAACACAAAGTTTAGTCAAAATTGTCATAGTGGATGTTGAAAAATAGTATTTAACCTCTGTTTGTCCTTCAGTAAACTACCCTTAATTCTTGAGTTAGGGATCTAGAGTTTTAAAAAAAAACTTGAGGGGAGCTTATTAAAACCCTTTATTCCAAGTTTTAACCCGACCAGTGACATAGTTTAAGGCTCTAGCTCGAGATAGAGACAAATGACACTTTGAAACCCACTTTTCTGGTTTCAGGGGGTCATTTATCAAAAACTTGAGTTCATTTTTTTCTTTTTTTTTCGATCACAATACTTATTTCTCCGAGGGGTCAAGAGAAAGTAAAATTGTATTAATATTAGTTTTATTTCATCGGTATTGATGTCATTAAATACATAAAAATATCTTCCTGCTTCGTCTACTTATCATGTTATTTCTATTAAAGTTCCGCGAGGACATTTTTAAAATATGAAGATGAAGTTACGTGAAGTTAAGAAGATTTGAACTTATACTTCAACATTCCGAAGTTTCTCACAACCATACTTTCTTCTATAGATACACTTTTTAGTCCAGTCTTGGCTCGAATCCGCGACCCTATAATATAAAGATATACCCGTTATTGACTCCCCCCGAGCCCCAGCTGACTGATTTCCAAGCCTCTCCCCACGCGAGTACTGGTCCAAGTACAGCCCGCCTAGTGTCGCGGTCCCTGGCTTGTGGTTGATCACACCGTCTTGTGGCCCGCGGGGGTCCCGCATGCCTGAGCAGGGGCCGGGGCCGGGACGAAGCAAGTGGGCGATCTAACGGTCCTTCGTTCGAGTATCGGAGGAGTAACAAACAGGTGGACCTCACGTGCCATGGCTTCATTACAAGGTGTCTTTCATATTACCAGGGATATGTAACGTGCACTTTCTAAACAAACTGATGTCAGCACACGAATTACACACTAATTTCACTATATGTTATATGGTTACAACAAAAATAGCTAGTGTCATTCTAGATCAGGGGTGTTCAACCTTTTTTATGTCCAAGGGCCAAAGTTGGTGTCTCTTGTAGACTCACAATACTGTACCCACAATATTAGGATTGAACACATATTAAATATATTCTTATTAGCTCATTCTTACACTCACACCAGGGATTAGGATTTTTGTGTGAAGTTTATTTTCTGTTGTTCCATAACAAGAGGTAGATTTGTCCTGTCTACTAGAGTTGTCATTTGTTGGTTCAAAGTATATTTTATATTAAAACGTAATACTTTACTTTACGTAAAAAGAACAAACTGTTTAAATAACGTAAAATACGTAAATAAAATACGTATTTATTTTATTAGTTGGGTACGTAAATATAAATCTGTATTTGTCATTTTTTTTCTCTTGTATTATGTTATAGTTTTCATGAGCCAGCGCCCCCCTCTCTCAACCCCCCCCCCCTCCCCGAAAAAAAAGATACCACTGGCTGCAAGTGGCCCGCGCGCTGTGGGTTGAAGACCTAGGTACAACCTAAGAACGATCATAGCTTCAAATAGTCGAATGGAAAATGGGGTTTAAGGGAGGGGAAGGTCAGTGTGTTTTGCAGTTCTTATTAGGAAAATTGTATCGTAATAAAAGTATCGATAACAGTAAATATCGATCCAGAAATTTACATCTAGAAAGGGTTTTTTTTTCTTTTTTTTTAAGTAATAATATTTTCAACTTTTGTATAATAATAACTATATTTTCATATTTATTTAAACACTGAAAATTATCATGGTTTTTAATAATCTAAAACAAGTCTTACAAGATTATTTTTTCGCTATCCAACTTTTAAAAAAAAACTTCTATAAATTCACTTCTGGGAGGCGTCACTTTTAAACTACATTCATCGTTTGTTTACTCTATCAATAAAGATCATTAACTATTGACAAAGAATAGAATAACGGAGGCCCACCCCTGCTTTATCTGCTTAAACAACGCCCATAAACTGCTTCGTCTTCTCGGGGCACTCTTCTATAGCTGACAATGTTCATTGAGTTCTAAAAAAAGTTATTTTGTTTAATTTGCGATGACCGTGCTAGTATTTATTATTATTATTATTATTATTAGCACCGCGTCTTACTACCCGTTCGGTTATACGCTTTAAGTACTAATTACGCTAATGGATTAGGAATCGGGAAGGTTTAATTAGAGGAATTGAACCCGCATTTGCGTAGAGGGAGAGTGGAAAACCATTTAGGAACACGCCCCCCCTCGCCCCCCAGTTCACCCAACCGAGATTCGAACCTCGATCTCCCCATCCTCAGCAGTCAAGCTTAACACGACAAGCGCGTTAGCCAACTACGCCACCGAGGCGGGTTAGTAGTAGTAGTAGTAGTAGTAGTAACAGTAGCAGTAGTAGTAGTAGTAGTAGTAGTAGTAGTAGTATAGTTTAGTAGTAGTGAGTAGTAGTAGTAGTAGAGTAGTAGTAGTGTTAGTAGTAGTAGTAGTAGTAGTTAGTAGTGTAGTGTAGTAGTAGTAGTAGTAGTAAGTAGTAGTGGTAGTAGTAAGTAGTAGTAGTGTAGTATGTAGTGTAGTATAGTAGTAGTAGTAGTAGTAGTGAGTATAGTAGTAGTAGTAGTAGTGTAGTATGTAGTAGTAGTAGTATAGTAGTAGTAGTAGTAGTAGTAGTAAGAGTGTAGTAGTAGTAGTAGTTAGTTAGTATAGTAAGTAGTAGTAGTAGTAGTATGTATAGTAGTGTAGTAGTAGTATATGTAGTAGTAGTAGTAGTATTAAGTAGTAGTAGTAGTGTAGTAGTAGTAGTAGTTGTAGTAGTAGTATAGTAGTATGTAGTATAGTAGTAGTAGTAGTAGTAGTAGTATTAGTAGTAGTAGTGTAGTAGTAAGTAGTAGTAGTAGTAGTAGTAGTTAGTTAGTAGTTAG